>CAKAEH010001878.1:0-24650 GCA_916381525.1 Cercopithifilaria johnstoni | reverse complement strand
ATCGAACAAAATTTAGCTTTAGAAGAGGAATAAGTTGCTATACGAGCTGTTTGCATGTGATAAATTCCCTTATTGTATTAGCAATGATTGCGTGACAGTTTCCTTTTCAATGCTAATATATTTCGAAATGCATTGTTTTGTAGTAATTTCATTTTTAAGTAATTTGTCAAGGAGCGATTTGATTTCTTATAAGTAACCATTCCATAATGTATTGGTAAATTTGAATATTTTTTAGAACTGTCAGGAAATTACAGCAATCAATATGTATCTTATCTACTTCTTTCTTCTCTTTCTCTTCCAAATAAACATCCAAACAGCAGTAAGTTTATTCATTAAAGTTGAAAAGTAAGTAATTTTTGAAAGATTTCAAATTTTCGACATTTTGGTAAAATAAATTTTATGTAATTTCAAGCAGCACAAACACAGCCGTTGGATTTATCGATGTCAAAAGTGAGTGAGGAACCAATAAAACTATAGGAATCATTAATTAATGAACTATCGCATTTAAAAACTTATAAGAGGGCTCAGAGCTGTAAAATGTCGTACACGGTTGTTCCAAATGCTAGCATAGTTTTCCCCATTTATGGTTTTGAAAAAATATGAGATGATTGATACCAGTAAAAATATTAGGTAAAATGAATCATTTTATAATTTCAATTTCAGGAAACACAAACGGTGCAAACAGAGCCGTTGGATTTATCAGTGCGAAAAATGAGTAAGCAACGAATACAAACAAAAAATTTATCAATTAATGAAGGAAATAAAGAACAGAGGGAGTTATCGATTTTAACAATCAAAGGAATGAGTGTTGAACAAGTATTACAGCATGATGTTCGTCGTCGAAAAAATACTGATGAAAAGTTATTCGATTGTTGGATATGCGGAAAAAGTTTCTCGAAATTATCGAATTTGAATACTCATATGAGGATTCATACCGGTGAAAAGCCGTACAATTGTGGTATATGCAATAAAAGTTTCTCGGTATCATCGAATTTGAGAAGACATATGTTCACTCATACCGGTGAAAAGCCATACAATTGTTCGAAATGCGGGCGAAATTTCTCTCATTTACGGAATATGAAAAGACATATGCTAACTCATACCAAGGAAAAGCCGCATAAATGCAATCAGACATGCAATCAAAGATTCTCTGATTCATCGAATTTGAAAAGACATATGTTAATTCATGCCGGTGAAAAGCCTTATAGTTGCCCGATATGCGGACGAAATTTCTTTCAATTATCAAATATGAAAAAACATTTGAACACTCATATCCGTGCAAGTTATACAATTGCTCACAGAACGGAAAAAGTTTCTCCCAAAAGTTCCACCTGAATGAGCATATGCAAAGTCATAGGAATAAGAAGCTTCTTTTCAACTGAATTGAATACAACCAAAGCTTTCTAAATTAATTCATTTCGAAATCACATATGAATAAGTTCATGCTGAATTAGAGTACGCGCATTTTAACCTGAAATACTCGTTGCTATTTTTGGTACTCCAAATCGTTTCAGTATTTCATTAATTGAATTCTTGCAGTTTAATTCATCCATAATTTTTATCATCTCATTTTTTTTTCATTTCTTCCTATTACTATTATTCCTTACCTGTATATTATTTATTTTATCGCCTGATATGTAAATGAGTATTATTGTTCTGCCATTCATTTATTTTTTCTCTTTCTTTTATTTTAATGAATAAAATTTTCTGTATCGTATCTCTTTGCATATTTATTGGATAGATAATCATTGTAGGAATAATTATGGAATCTTGTCAATTAATGGAAAAATATTGATAAATCAATCTCGTATCAGATCGTATTACCAATTTTTTGTTTTCAATATTGATTTTTATTTCATGACAGTTTAGTTTACTTTCATGTTGCAAAATTTATTCCTTGAAAAATTATTTTAATTAATTATTTGTTTGAAAAATTTTATTCATTTAAAGAATGCCGAGTAGGTCGAATATCATTTCAGGTCTTTTTTGGTCGATGTATTGCAAATGTAATTTCCTGAAATCAAAAATGAATGAAGAAATTACAAAAGAAAATGAGAGAAAATGAATTACATTAAATTTTAATTGAGTATTTAAAATCATTGATAAAAATATTTGATGAATTAATTATATATGAATATTACAATATAAATTTTCATTTTAATTTAAATTTTTATTTCATTGTTTTTGAGTAATATTTTCTTCATTTTAATTTATTAGTTAGTTAACGTAAATTAATTAAATAAGAATTTAAAATTTATTAATTAAAATTAGATAAGAAATCACTCATTGAATTTATTTGTGATAACGAAAAAAATTACCATATCTTCTGAGATTTTCATCACACATGCAGCATTATTAAATTGAGCACAATAATTTGGAGCCGAAAATATTGTAACCAACCGGCGATTATCAAAAAATTCATAACCTTCTTGAACAACCTTAAAGTACTAATTAGTAATAGTAATAGAGAATGAGAGTAATTTGTTAATTTTGCTAATACTAAATTACTCTTAATTAATTTATTATAAAATAATTTATTATCTATTCTTTTGTTTTTATCAGTTTACTTTTTTTTTGACGGGAACTTTTGATTATTTTATCACTCATTAATTTTTTATCACTTTCATTTCTAAAGTGTTGATTTATCTAAAGTTATCTAAATTAGCGATCATATATTATCATTCCGATACGAAATATTTAAACCTGATGCGCTCGAACAATAAGATCCAGTCCAAGTTGTTCACAAAATGCTTTTAGCGCATCTTTACCAAATACACTTGCTGCACCACGTGGACTTTCTTCATAACCTTCTACAGCTGCATCAGGATCAGCCCATGTTAAATCAGCAAGTAAACCCATATCCGGAATATCACATGGTCGTTCAATTTTTGCAATCCGAAAATATTTTAATTTGATAAGTTTAATTTCATTTTTCAACAAAAAAAGAGATTTGAAAATTTTCATTTTGCTTTTAAAAAATATTTCATTTTAAATTATCGAAGGTAAGAAGAAATATGATAGTATGGAATTAATGCTATTAATTGCCTAAAATATGCCTAATAAGGCAAAAATTTTGTAAAAGTGAAAAAGAATGAGATTGTAACAAATTGTGACAGATGTGATGACAAATTTTCATGTCACAAATGCATGCAACAAATTTCCAATTTAAATTTCCAGTGCCATTTCAGAAATTTTAAGAAGAAGAAATGAGTGAAAATACTGAATACAATATTCTATTGTCCATTAAAAAATAAACAAATAAAATTATCACTCAAAATAAACCTGTGAAAAATTAACTAAACTTTCACTGATACCACCATGCATGCACATTATTGTTTTTGATATACGAGCGCAAAATGGCATGCAATAAAATGCAAATTGGAAACATTCATAAAGTACCACCGAATAACTATGATATAATTATATTAATTCTATGCATAATTAAAAAATTCTATAAATTATAAAGTACGACAATTAGATTAATATAAAATAGGTATAAGATTATATTGAGATTAGTTTAGAAGAAATAAATTTTAAATAATTTTAAAGGAGTAATTTTAATCGAATAGTGTTGATGAAAATTAAATTTAAAGATTTGTCAAGTGCAGAAATTTTCAAATGTTCATAATATAAATATTGACAGCGTTAAATAAATGTATTATACTGTCAAGTAATTATTTTAATCAAGCAAATCTTTAAGACAAAGAAAATTCCTAATAATTATTGCTCATATTATTTCTTTCTGATGTTTATTCAATTTAAATTCAACAATGAGAATTCATTTCCATTTTCTGAAAAATTAACGGATCGAAATTTTAAATTTTTTTTGATAATAATAGTTATTACTGTTATTATTAATTATTATTGTTACTAATATATAAGTTTATTATATTATTATTATTATTATTATTATTATTATTAATTATTATTGCTATTACTAGGAAAAAAGTATGCAAAATTTGAGTTTTTCTCTCTCAATACTTGAAATTATATTTCAATATCAGAATAATTGATCATATTTAAATTGTTAACCGTCTCGTGCATTCCACATAGAATCCATATTGCTTATTAACTGGCCGTGATTCATGATTGCCACGTAATAAAGTGACTGTATCCGGATAAAGTACCTAAAATTATAAAATTAATCAAACAGTAACATATTTTAAAAAAAAAAAAAACAGCGAAATAATATAAATACAATACGATTTTCTTTTACCGTATCTGATCACTTTCTTTTACCGTATCTGATCGCTTTATATTATAATTTTTACAAAAGAAAACTTCACTGAAGATTACAAAAAATGCTGATACTTTATAAGCAAATAGCAACACGATCACTTCAAGTGAATATGGACCGCGATCAACATAATCACCGAGAAAAAGATATTTCTTATTTGGTGGAAAACCGTTAAGGGTGAATAATGCGATCAAATCTTCAAATTGTCCATGTATATCACCCAAAATATTTATTGGTGGATTTAGCTAAAAATGCAAATCTGGAAAATAATTTTGGAAATTTTAAAATATGAAAAGATTTTTTAAAATATCATATCAACAAAATAATTAATATTAATTAATAATTTGTTACCTTCTTGTTATTTCAAGAAATCTCAAAAGTTTTTTTGAAATTTCAACTCATAGATAATTATTGTTTATGCTAAAGCGATTTAATTAATTCAAATTATGATAATTATTATCAAAAAGTTTCAAAATTAACAAATCAAATTGATAATTGCCGTAATTATTTACTAATCAAATTAAAAAAGTTTGCAATTAGCAATTAAAAAATTTTCCTTTTCAAATTTCAATAATCATTAAACTGAGCCAAAACATTTAGTCATTTTAAATTTAGTCCAAAAATATTGATTATTTCATTTTTGAGATCGCTGATCGCTCCAAACCTCTAGCAAGACTAATAATAGCTTATTTGCTATTTCAATAAACATTAATGATATTTCATTTGCTACTACAACAAATATTGCTGTGCTAAATTATAATACCTCAATAAGAGGTATTTATTGAGGTATTAAAATACTCAATAAGAATTTTAATACCTCAATAAGAGGTGGTTGCATCCAAAACATTTCACGTGCTCGATAGCATAATTCGATAAGTTCACTTTCGGTAAAAAGTGATTGACATTTAGCTGGTTCCCATTCTTTTGTTAATTTGTCTACCACTGTTTGTATCCATGCTTTCACCTAAATGATCTTATCAAAGTAATTTTAAACTCTTATCTAATCAATTTTAAAATTTTCATAAACTTTCAACAATTTCATGTTAATTTATTTTTAAAACAATTGCACCTGTTAATTTTAATTATTATATATCTTAAAATTATTAATATTTTCCCTTTGTTTATTCTTATTTCTGCAGTATCCGATAAATATCATAAAAAATAAATAAATAAATAGGATGAAAAATCTACGAATACAAAAATTAATTAGCATATTAGACAATAGAAACTTCTAAATAATAATTATCACCTTTTAAATTTTCTACCTAAATTTGCAAACTTTTAATAAGTCACTAAAAAGAAGATAATATTTCGAATGCTGCAAATCATTGCTCAAAATTATTCCAACTTATTGCTATATTGATGGAATATTTCAAAATCAAAAAATTAAGAAATTTTAATTTTACTTCAAAAAATAATTAATGAAATTAGAAATGTTTGCAGATATTTCATTCAGGTTTAACTTCAAATGATCAGGTTACTTGAAATCAATGATTGTTTATTTTCTAAACTAAATAAATTGCATCAGATGATTAATTAATCCTATCATTAAATTTCACTTACTCCAACTTCTCCTTTTCGTTTTCCATCTTTTTCATCTTTCACTTTCTTTTTACTTTTTGGCATTATCTTTTATTTTTGCTATTTATTCACTGATATTCCCTAAATCTTATTATCATATAAAAATGTTTAATTTTGATCGGTGAAAAAAATTAAAAAAAATTTTCAAATTAAAAACTCTATTTTTAGGCTTATTTTAGGAGGAGTAAACTAATATGAAAAATAAGAAATTCATAGATGATCGAAATTTTAGAATTGAAAATTTTCCCTTTTAATAAAACAATGGTAATCATCTTGAGTGAACCTTTCAAAAAGTAATTATTAACACAATTGCTAACATCGAGGAAAAGACGAAAACTAAAAATGATAAATGCCAGTTTCTGAAGTTTCTATTTATTGCAATTTAATAGGAAATAAATATGCAAATTAAGTACTTGAATGAAATGAATAAATTATCATTTTTATTTTATAACTTTGGATAAATTTTAAAATAAAGTTAAGGAATAATTATTTATTAAAAGAAAAATAATTATTTATTCTTTTGTATTAATTTGTTAATTTGGCAAAATTTAAATTAAAAAATCGTTACTCTCGTTGAAAATTTGAACTCTGAAAGTTTACATTCATTAAAAGTCAGCTTTGATAGTGAAGAGTTTTACCAGAGGAGTTTCATATTGTAACGATTTATACCTAAATTGTTTGGGATGTCTAAACAATATGCAAATAAATCAAGTTTCTATTATCAAACGACACATAGCAATTGCTTATTTCATTGTTCAAAATATACAGCCTTTCATAACTTATCTATCAAACTATAACTAAACAATCAATATTTTACTATAAGACTTATCATCTAGTAAGAGATCATCTGCCAAATTTAAATCCATATCGAACTCGCCATCACCAAAAAATACCATGTTTTAATTCCCATACAAAATTCACCCGTTGGAAAGAATATAATAAACAAATGCTTTTTTTCGTCTTAATTGCTTTACTGCTAAATTCTCGTGAACTAAATGATAAATCCTTAAGATGAATTTCATCCGGTTTATTTCTATCGTTTGCAAAAATGTTCTCATTTGACGGAGGAAAGTAAAATGATGAAAATTCCTCTTTTTTTTATAACAGATTATGTGAATCGAATTGATAATACGTATGCCACGTTTCTTCCGGCAAATCTCATATTTTTATATCATAATCACTCATTCCGTTTAATTGCTTTATACAGTAGAATCAACGATAATAGTGACTTCAATAAAACTCTCAAATCTCATCTTTTTTTTTTAGATTTCCAATCATATTTTTACAAGTATTCAAATTACGACAACGTACAAAGAAAAAAAAGAACCGATATGTATTCTACAACTTCTATATTCAATCAACTTTACGCCTCTTGTATTTTAAGAGAGTTATATCCTAAATTTCACTTCTTTTCCTCAAACTTATCCAAATAAGAACTACACATGTCCATTCCTCAACCTATTATGCTAGCATAACAAAAACTCGAAAAAGAGAATGAAAAAATGAATGCATATATAACAACAATCAAGTCTTTTTGTGTAATTAGAAATTAAAATATTTGACATAAATGGTCAAGCGATAAAATTATCTTCCTCGCTATAATGACTTGCTTTTGAAAATGAGGGGAACATGACATAAAATGTTGTCATCAACTTATCACACAATGGAGTGTTGCTTCTGAGCATTTCTCTTTTTTAGCAGAAGTTTGATTATGGAAATTCCTTTGTGGTACATATCATAAGTTTGATATTAGTAAATGTGCAATACTAAATGACTATAGTCACTCTAAATACAAGATCTCTCTCAACTGGTTGTACTCTTCTGCTTCTTACAATCTCGAAAACACTTCGAATACCACAATATCCTCACTGGCTCATTCCTTTTTGCAGTTAAAAACAGATTAATGTCAAAAATGACCCAGAGGAACATACTGAGAACAAAAAAGCAATGAATCATACAATTTGGCACACTGGCAACAGCAATATGAAAAAATTCAGTACTTAAGGCATAATAAAAGCATAACATCATATGGAGTACCATTACATCATACGGAGACCACAACTTACCATCTCTGGGCAAATCAATCCACGACTAGAAAAGGTGTTTGATTTTTTAACGGGAAAAATCTAGAAATATAAGCTTGTTTAAAGAAGTATGCCTTAAATACAATTGCAAAAGTATAGGACATTTAACCTAACATAGCTTGCACTGCCAACAGTCGTCGTTCAATCAAAATCTTTATCTTCCAGATACCGATATTCGAATGTAAACTGCTCCTTCTTACGTTGGGACCATTTTTCATAATCGAAATACACATATGTACCCTAGAAAAACGGGTTCTTTTAAATAAAAAAGACTAATTTATTCAAGTAAAAAAACTGCTAATATAAAAAGAGTTTTCTCTCTTTGATATTAGCTATTCTAATACCCTATCTACCGGTATGAAAAATTTTTTCAAATAGTGCATATTGTTTCGAAATATACCTAGAAATATTTATTGTTTCGAACTATATCTGGAAATATTTATATAATAAATCCCTATGTCTGAGATTAGAAACCTACTACCGGAAATCATATCGAAAAACAAAGAGCATTGGATTTCCTTTAACTCGTTTATCTATTATTACCATTTTTTTCATGCTGCCAAAAACAGTAAGTGATCCAGATTGCTTTGGGCATTTAAATGTTCTGCATCATCATTTATCATGTAAGATCGTTCCATGCCCAACTATTCAAAAGTATGATCAAAGATCAGCAGAGTTGGTTCCCCTTATGAACAAAGAACGAAGAATGAAATCTGCACGTGCGATCTTACTTGCTCATAGTCATCAGTTATTTGCTTCGGTTCTTCATGTCGTTGAAACCACATCAAATATTTCGTGTGAAATCGCCATGAAAGCTTTTTTAATGCTTTTGCCGCTAATAATTGTGCACGTGAACCCTAAAATCCAACAAAATTTCCTTAAGACCTATTATGCTTCTTCATAAAGCAAATAAAACAAACAATGTGATCAAAAAATTACACATTTCGATAATTAACCTCCATATAATAGAAAGCGAAGAAAAGTGTCTCTGGACTCAATCGGAGGTAGTACTCTAATGTATCCGCATTGATTAGTGGCGCTTGCGGATAATAAGCTGCAGTTACGCATGGCATTTTTGGCAAATAACTTCGTGGTTTCTCGGAATCCATCGGTAATGGTGTTCGTGCCAACGCATGTTCTAACAATTTCAATTGTGTATCGTGCTCTGGCATTGCCGGTGAGCGACCCAATGGCGATGCCCCAAGCCATGCTGGTATCACGGCCTGCATTTGAAGCTGAATTCAGAAAACAAAAAATAAACATTACGCAGAATGAACGAGCAAAGGAAAAGATAAAAATATACCTACATATTCGATAGTAAGTAACAGCTCTAGTACAATATAAATAACTAATACTATCTTTTTTCTTCCAACCCATTTATGTTCACTTCTTGACTTCGATATACTTCACTATCTACGGTAACTGCGTATATAATATAATGAGTGGTGAAAATGAGTGTAAATGTTGCCTTTTAAACAATTTGTTAACCTCTTTATACTTACTATCCTATTTAAACGACGAACTAATTCACGTTTAACAATTTAACCAATTTAATCATTTTTAAGACTCAATTTCTACTGCAAGCATCAGCTGTTTTCTCTTCGTACATATCTTTCATCTTATAGAACTCACTGAGTTCAGTCTTTACTTTCACATTTTTTTCTTGGCCATACAAATATTACATAATATCTAAGTTAGTTTTTGTCACTATCTCAACAGTTCTTGTCATTATTTCATTATTCTGGCCACTGATGAAATCATTTTCTCAGACATGTTCTGAAGGTCTCATTGGATTCTTATTAATAAAACTCATGACTGATAATTAAGATATCAAGTTCAAGTTTCAGTGTTATATCATTTTATAACAGCATTAAGTAATCGTTAGACGCTATATTTTTAATTACAAGGAAAATTCATTAGATATATAATATAAAATTAAAGTGCGTACCGTTTGTGGCAAGTGATTTCGTGCATCCTGAGTTGTACTCATCCGTAATACCTGTCGCAGAGCATTCTGGTCAATATCATTCCCAGTTATATTATTTTGCAATGGTACAGTAGTTGAATTTACTGCAGCTGTACCTGTAGTTACAGTAGACATATTTAACGCACTACTCGTCTCGCTGTTCACTTGAGAAGTTACTAATGCAATTGTGGAATGTGTCATAGTTGACGGTGGCATGTTTAAGGTTGCCGTATTTGTTACCGAATTTTGTAGTGATGATGCCTGTGCTGCCATTGATTTTAGCGTGGCAATCTAAAAATATTTCATATAAAAATAGAAAAATTAAAATAACGACGAAGAAAAAAAATAAATGTTCAATACTTTCTCTTTCTTTAATTATCAGTTTCATGTGCTGCCTGCCCATCCTGATTTCGTAAGCATCGTAACTCCTTGCAAAATGAAAAAGCATAAGCTCGAACACGCTATGTGCCCTACAGGCAATAGGTAGAGTAATGTTACACCAAGTGATAACTGAAGAAAGGACACGATTGTCCAGAAGATGATGCACGTATGTGACAAATGCGACAGATCATGCTAAAGAAGAGTTCTATCAAATATGAGTGTGATAAGCCTGAAACTGTTACAGCAACTTCCCGGAAAGGTAGGAAGCCTGGTATAGTTGCAAAAAACATGAGTTAGCGTGCATATTGAATACAGAAGGAGCGTAATGTTCTTGAAGAATTGTTTCGTTTCCTTCTTTCATTTTCTTTTTTTCTTTCACGGTTAGAACTATACAATGAGAACCAGACAGTGTTGATAAGAATACACGCTGAGCCCTATTACTTGAATCTAGCTACTCTTCCTTTCACCTTCCCTGCTCTCCCGCTCACTCCATGATATCACAAAAGTATTTTCTTACAAGCACAAAAACATAAAAATTCGGTAAGTAGTTAAATGCGTTGATCAATGTTAAATTCTTCATAATCCAGATCAGCAACTCCAATAAACTAATTTTTGACTTAAACTGGACCCTTCACATTTCAGTATTCCCTCTACTGAACTAATGCTATATCAAGGACTAAGTTTGCAGTCATGAGAAAACATGGCAGAAAATTTATTTATGGAAGCTTGGCAGTAGTAGAATATCTCAGCTAGTTTCTTTTACTTATATCGCTCACTTGTACTTCCTACCGCTCTGTGCTAACCTATCAAAGAAACCTTGTAACCTTGATCTTCAAAATAAAAAACTAAACACAATTTAAAATTTCACTCTTTCCTCATCATCTTTTTAATTTTTCCCCATTATTTTTTCCCACTAACATTCCTTAACATTACATCAAGTTTAATACCTTCAAATATAAAGCATTTAACCAGCTACATGCGCATCTATTTGCTCTTCATTATCATTTCCCGTAACCGCTACTTTTGTGGCTTAATTACGTCACTTATTGCATCTATTCCATATCAATTCTACCACGCTAATTTTTCTTAAAGCAAAAAGAATGATAATGCCAAGAGTCAATTTTTGGACAAAAAACAAAAATACAAATTAGTTATCATACCATACCTCATGATGACTGCTCGTTGAACTTGAAACGGAAAAACGTTTAGCAACATTTGAATCCGGTGTTGAGGATCGTGATGTTGGCAAGATTGCCGGACTTAATGCTGCTGTTGCTTGTGATGATACACTCTGCAACACGGATAACTAACAACGGAGGTTTACGGATTTCAAAAAAACCTATCATTATTTTCTTAGTGTTCTTTGTATCAATATTTTTTCCGAAAGAATACGAATAGGAGAAGAAAAAAACAAAAAATAAAAAGCTGACCCTGCTATTCTACTGAAGATAGTACACCATTAGTTTAATCCATGAATAAAGTGCAAAAAGGAATGAATGGAAAAGTATACACGAAATGGAAGCATCTTGATAACAAATTTAAAAACCAACCCAACTACCTCCTCCCTTCTTCCCCAATCCTTTCCCCATCCATATTCATTATAAATACATACAGCGAAAGACACATACATACATCGCATCATTTCGACGAAAAAACTGAA
Source organism: Cercopithifilaria johnstoni (assembly GCA_916381525.1). NCBI lineage: Eukaryota > Metazoa > Nematoda > Chromadorea > Rhabditida > Onchocercidae > Cercopithifilaria > Cercopithifilaria johnstoni. Next base: position 12,741 of record CAKAEH010001878.1, on the reverse strand, counting down.
TGACTTATTCACTTCCAATCAATCGATATTTGGAATAACAAAAGTGGCTAATATGATTATAACGAAAAATCTCGTGCTTAAAAATTCAATTTCTCCTTATTCAGGAATAACTCGTAAAAGAGGTAATAATTAAATAGAGCTACAACAATGATTTTAAAACTTTTGCTTTTCGCCTCAATCTGAATTTTTCGCAATCTCAGATTTAAACTTTTATCGATGAAAATCATTATAGTGCTGTCAAAAAAAAATGTAAAAGTAATAGCAAAAAAATAAAGTAAAAGTAAAAGGTAAAAATACAAAAGTAACAGTCAATGATTCAATTATTTAAGAAATTCTTCCAGTAACAAGTATGTGTTGTAATGTCATAGACGTCTCTACTTGATTCATAACAATCACTCAATATCATTCTTTCTCCCTTGCTCATCCCACACCTCTTTCAACTTCCTAACGAAGAAGTTTTATGCTATTGAAAAATAGAATCCAGAATAAGAATTTAGCATTATCCGATTGACCAAAAATTGAGATTTTAAAATTTTGGCTACAAAAACAGGACACCAAATACTATTCGAACGTTTGAGAAGAGATGCTTTACTTCATAGGCTAGACTATAATCAGTGTAGCTTAAATGTTTGTTATTGAAAGAAGCAATCCATGAATGCGTAGTCCAAAAAAAAGTGATAATGTATTCTTTACTTATCCACCTAAATCCTGAACTTAAAAAAAAGTTAGTCTTCTTTCAAAAATATGATTGATTTTACTGATGAATTGGGATCTGCCGATGTAAACTGCAAATTAATTATCGTCTAGACTCTTCAAACACACTTAGTGATTGAATGGGATTTTTTTTTTGCTCCATCCGTCGAAACCGCTTTGATAATGTAAACAATTAAAAATAATGGCAAAAGATAAATAATATGCATCTAAATCAAATACTCTATTGATGATTAACAAGGTAGAAGCGGATATTCTGACTCACGGAGAGACAGGTAGGATGATATAAATATATTCGTGCGAATTATATATATATGCACGAATATGCACGTACGCATCATATAATATGCAAACAAACAAATATCACACCAAAAAACCAAGCAAATATCAGAAAATTCAATTATTTCTCAAATCCGTTTTCAGCCTAAAACAACTGAACTTTCAATTTATTATTATTTCATCTCCTTCTCATACTTTTATCTCAACCAACTTTCATAAACGTAACATACCTTTTTGGATTTAGTAGAGTTCATGCTATAGATAAAAGATATTACAAGACATGTTAATAACATGTTTGATAAAAATGGATATAATTATAGTAATTACTGAGCTTTTTAGTTACTACTCCAGCAACAGTTATTTTAAAAAATAAACAGAACCAATACGCTTTCTCTGCTAGAATAATATACTTCGCTCATTCCCGGACAATTTTATCCTCACTTAATTCACTTCAAAATCCCGTAGTCTCGTTTTTTAAGAATGTTACTGCAGATGGAAAGTGCTAATTGTATAAATGAAACAAAATAATTATAGGATGAAAAGAATGTAAAATTAATGCGTAATCGAAACTAGAAAAGAGGTATCGTTGACAAAGTTTGTAAGGCATCGGATGATAATCGATTATAGAAAAAATGTCATTAGACTGGACATTTTGCACGCCTGCTTTTATATTGCTTTTTTTAGCACTGAGCTTCAAAATAACTAAAACTAACAAGTCCATAAAAGTTTAAAATAAACAATTAAATAAAATTTAAAAAAAAAGAATGTTATGCTTCTCTTTTATACAATATGTTTAAATTGTATAACAAGTTTCAAAAAGACTGTAAAAAAAAGGAAAACAAACAGATGGCATGTCAACATGCAGTGGTGATGGAATTGCGTTTTCATCATTTACGGGAACAGCCGATTGCTGCTGTTGTTGTTGTGGTTGTTGTTGCTGTTGTTGTTGTTGTTGTTGTTGTTGCACTGCTCCGGATACTCCAGTAAGTTGTTGTTGCTGCTGCTGCTGTTGTGTGATTGAACTGGTGGTAGTTGTTGTTGTTACAGAAATAATACCGGGTGACTGTCGTACCACTTCAAGTGGCTGTTTTATACTATAATCCGCAATAGATAAAATCAATTTCGTAAAAAACAAAATTAGTCATGTTAATCTTGTTTAATTTTGGGAAGGAAATAACATTCCTCAATAAGAATAAAAATAACACAACTAAAATGTAAAAAGGAACGAATTAAAATTTCTCCTCCCTCAATAAAAAATATTTTGTATATATCTTGATCTACTAATAGGACAACAAACACACAAGTTCTACGAAAGTTACGGAATTTTTAAAATGGTAACATAGTGCTATATAATGCGGTACCATAAGAATCTAATGCACAAATACCGCCTTTTATTGTTATTTCATTTGTCAAGTTCACAACTTAAATAGGAATCTTCTCCTACCTTAATTTAAGCGCTGTAAAAAATGCTACACAACTACGATGGAAATTAACAACATCCAACTAACTGAGAAAAAGACCCTGCTAATATTGAGATTTGAGTCATTAACTCAAATGTGATGAAGTTTCGACAAGCCAAAATAGCTCAGGTTGAACTGTGAAGCTAAAATGAACATATATGTAAAAAAAGTAGGCTCGAAAATTGAACAACGGAGAGTAAAGGAATATCCGTTGATGAATGGAGACTGAAATGTGAATGTCAATGACACATTAATTTAAAAAAATTCCTCTGATCTGCTTTAGAAATAACGACAATATTCGTAAAGGAGATATCGGGAATAATTTTCCATTTAAAAAATGGGATTTCAAAAGCAAAAGATCCGTTTTGAACAATAAAATTTGAACGGTTTTGCCAAAGCTTCCCTTTCAAAATGCTAACGAATTCACTTACACCGCTTTAATCAATAGCAAGCAAAAAAGGACTCGTTTTTTTTCAATGCTGTAGGTATTCAAGATGTCTGATAAAAATTCATGTAATAGAAACTAAAAAACCCGTTCTGCATAAACTTCGGTAATTTCAAAGGTTATGTTACGCACATTACGTATTGCGCGAAATACTTGCCAACTGCATGAAATGGTAGGTAATTTCGAATGCCTCTGTAAACAAGAATGTTACCAATATCATTTCGACTCCTCTGTCCGATATTTTAGCACACGTAGCATGAGGTTCATAAAAATTTTTTCCAGCACATATGATTCACTCCTGGTAACGAAATGGTTCCCCTTCTAGTGTTTCACTGATGCTCACTAAAGTTAACCACAAAAACAATTCGTTCTATTCATCCGCTGAGCACCCTCTTTCCACCATTTCATGTATTTTATAATTTCCGTCAGTTGTTATTTTTGAAAAGATAAGATCTCTCCTCTCTTCTAAAAGGTTCATACATTCCCAAATGAAAAAGGCAGCATAAAATAAAATTCAAGTGTGATAGCTCAACAGATGAAGCATGAGAAGGCATAGGATAATATGCTAGATAGAAGTTAATATGAAATGATCGTTGGTTTGAAAATCAATCTTTTCTCTTCCCACGTCAGTACGTATTGTATCTTCCACTAGACCTATATTACCAAAAATTATGAACCACAAGTTCCTTTATATTATCAATTATCATTTGGAATAAGATTTATATTACGAGTATGCATATTCTAAAACTTTAACTTTATGTGAAAGAAACAAAAGAGATTAAAAAACTGAAAATAAACCTTGTCTGCAGAATGCTTCCCTTAGTGTTTTTCGTCCCAAGTCCAACAGCCACGCTGTATGGTATTCCTGGAGGCGGTGGTGGTGTAGCTGGCGGAGGTGGTGAACTAAGCGAACTTTCACCGCTCACTTGACTGAAAAACTCAAACTTTCAGAATGAAGAATAAATTTCGAATAAATCTTTAATTTTAGCTTGTCAATAATTTCGATTCATTTTCTTCTGGTTTGTTTATTACTGCTCAACAAACCACTGTTCCTTATTAAAATTTCAAACATAAAATGTGTTAAACTTTTGGTGAATAAAATTATAAAATGAATTCAGCTTTTGCTTCCTCGATAATAAGTGACAATATTATCATCCGCTAAAATCTCAAAATCTTGGCTGTTGGTCCTTTTTACTTTTCTCCATTTCATTTTCTGTCTTAATTTTCAAGAAAATCAAAAATTCTTGATTGCTGGTTTAGAATTAAATTCTTAGATCCCACATAACCCCAAATAGTGGTCATAAAACACCAATCAAAGCACTGGTTGATAGTAAAAAGCTACATATCTATTATTAAAAATTGGTTAGACATTGTGAACTTGGAGACAGTCCAGGATTAAAAAACTAGGAGAAGAAAGAGAAGAAAGCACTATGACATCTAATTATTAGGATTCCTAGTAATATTTGCTAGTTAAAACAGTGCTTTTGGTAGCATAATTGAATTTTGGCCGAAGAGTTATGCCTTTAAAAGATGCTCACGAAGCCAGCCGTTAAATCGTTCCCAAATTAGTTATTGGACAGGACTTTCAATGCTAATATTACCATATTTACTTTATCCCCTCAATATCGAATAACCAATATCGCTAACAAGTCTCAAATCAAGTAATGACCCCGCTTTATCAAGAATGAATAATTACGGAAGAAATGACGATTCATATATTGAAACGTTACTTTATAATGAGGAAAAGTGACCTCTCAAGTATTAAAAACTTACTGCGCAAAATACTTTTTTTTGGAAACCTAAAACTTCGGCTCCCTAATTTAGATTTAATTAAAATTTGACTGTAAACTTAAGAAAAAAACAATTAAAATTATTGCACAAACCTGCAAAGTAACAAATTAGGTACGTTAACGTTATGGATATCTAACATAGTAGGCTGGAAAAATATACATATGTATATAAATATCTATGCACATACGCAGGGTTTGTAGGGATATGAATACAATTAATATATGTCGATAAATGAGTATGCTACAATATGAAGCAAATATAGGGTGTGTTCTTAACCATGTCATATCGCGCCAGTTTCAGGAGATCAACAAAAAAAGAGATAATAATTGATTCTTTTTCAATATGGGACCATCGAGAGGGATGTAATCACTGCCCGCACAATTCCTCTGTTTTCTAATATGTAATCGTCATAGCTGGTTCTTTACCTTATGTATCTCTTGTAGCAATCTTTTTTCACAATGAAGTCTAGTACAAATTTTTTAATATATAAAATCTATAAATTCGTATTTTAACTATTTGGTAAAGATTATGAAATCGGCCACTACCATTTGCAAAGCCAGGATTTATTGAAATTAAACAGAAACAAATTGAAATTAATTACATCCAATAAAAATCCATTCCGATTTTCTCTCGCCTAAAAGCACCAGTACTTTGAATCTTTTCCATTTCCTAGCTCTAGGAATCAAAATCTTGAGAAATGAAGTAATTTGTTTAAAAAATGCAGAAATTAACCAAAAGATGTTACTAACTTGGTAAGTTTTAATGGTGTGGCTGGTGTACTTCTGCTAGCTGATGTTTGTCGGGTCAGCAGTGCACTAGGCTCGCCGCTTAAATGTCTTTGTTTTGTTGTGCTGTCGTCCGTTTCCTGAAAGACATTGGCTCAAAGACTGGATTTGGAATTAGTTAAAAGAATGCCTATAAGTGAACAAGTTTTCCTTATCTAGAAAGATGTTATTTATCTAAAATATTCCACGAAACTGATTTTCGAGCAAAAAATAAACTGCTATTTTAAATGATTTCTATTTTAAATGCTATACGACAATATTTCCAGAAAATGAAATGTTTGATTATGTTATAAGGAACCTTCGGTAAAACCGGTGCAGGTGATGCAGCTGGTGATATTCTCCCATCGACATTGTTTTCTATTTTTTCATCAGAGTCAGCGGAACCAAAAATAGCACCACCTAACTGCGGTGTATATGATTGTAAATCTAGCTCATCATAAACTCCTGAAAATTGAAATTATTTTTTTATTTGTCAGTAGGAGATCACATGTTTCATAAATTACTAAAAACATTTTTAAAAATACATAAATCAAGCGAATTTACTATCAGAGAGTAGTTACAAGTAACCATTTTTTTATTCAAAAAGCTTGAAACAATTACCTGTTGTTTCGGGATCAAATGATTCAGGATCATTTTCACTTTCGGGATCCAAAGATTCAATGTACATTTCGAAAGGTTCTTTCAACGCATCCATTACTCTCTTACTTTCCAATGTTTCGTTATTAACAAGCCTCATACATATTTCTAATTTTGACACGTGAAACCTTATCCGTTCCAGGTGTTTTCTCAAGTCATCCAGTCGCTTCAATTTCTAAAACCATCTCTTATTGCAAGCAAAATCTCGACATTTCCTATGAACCATTAGCAGGCTTTTGCTTCTTATTTGAGGCAAAAAAAAAATTTAATGGAATCCGATTGCGTTCAGTTTTACACTTCATTAATCATACTACTAATGGCTGCTTTCATATGATATGCATAAAACTATTAAGTTTCGCAGCTCTTAAAAATGATTGAAACCTGCACCAATAATAATTTCTTCTTTCATCTTCTACTTTTATCAGACAAATAGAGGATTTTCCAATGTGAGATGTTTGTGGAATTCGCTGATTTTAATAAGATGACTGGCGAATGGCGAAACAATGACAGAAGAAGTTTTTCTAAGAAAATGTCAAAGATTCTTCCGTGTCGCCAAAACGAATTATTGAAAAGTAAGAACAACAGAAAAATTGACAGACCTCTTTCTCCCCTTTCTTCGGGTCATCCCTTTTACCTTTTTTTCTCGTTTGATCGGCTGTTGACAAAGATTCAATTTGTGATTCCGTCTTATCGGCTTCGTCTTCCAAATATCGTATTTGGCACTAAAAACTTACTATAAAAAATATCGCTGGGACAATTAAAATAATGCGATATGAATTATTCCAATAAAAAATATTACTGTATGTTATTAAATTTGCTGTTAAAAATATTGTTACATAAATTATTACAGCTGCTTTTGGATTTTTTAAGAAACTATGAAATGTTTAATAATTAAAATACCTGTAACCATTCCACAGTTTCCGCTTTTTCCTTTTCTCGCGGATCAAGCTTTTCTTCGGCTGATAATCCCTGCTTGCTGTGTGGTTTAGTTTTATTTTCTCTTTCAATATCCTTGAACTGCTCCATTCTTTGTTCTATTAACTTCCGATAAGAAGTCAATTTATCCTTATCCTAGAAAAAGCTTACAAGAATAATGTATTATACACATTCGAAGAAATATAAAAACAGCTATCAGACTATATTGACAAGTTCATTTCTCTACAGTTCCCTATGGAATATTTCACTTCCACACATTAAATATTTCGCTAGCTCCAATAGCAAAAAATAGAAAATGAATTTTGCAAAACCCAAATAAATCTATGCATTTTTAGAACTGCATGGAACTATAATTTATATATATATAAGAAAAGTAACCTTGATATCGGATGAATTTTGCCAGCCCTTGATTTGATCTCTTAATCTTTGCAACTTTTTTATTTCTTTTTTTAAATCATCCTGAAATATTTTCGTTAGCATCTGGTTTGTGCTAATAAATCAGTGCCTCTTTGAGTTTCAAAATGAAGTTGAAGAACTCTATCAGTGTTCAAACACTTCTCACTGGTAAAATACCCTCAACAAATTTGGTAGACACAATAAACAAAACGAGTATAACACGAATTTCGCCATCTCATCAGCAAAATTCAAAAATGAGTTAAGCAGATTATCATTAGACAAGTTTTTCTTTAACCTAAAAACATTGCACAAAAGATAGACCTGAAATTTCTCTCTCTGATTATCACTATTCGCTTCCTGCATTTTGGCCATTGTTTCTTCGAATAATTCCACTCCTTCCTCCACCTATAGCAACATTAAATTCGCATCAATTTGAACCAAGTGAATAAAATAAATTTGAAAAAAAGCTCTGAAAAATGGCTACAAGTCAAAACAGCAAAACCGACATAACCTTTTTGAAACATTTATCAATTTCATTGAGCAATTTTCGTTTCTCAGCCATTGAAATGCGCTTAACAGTCGGCTGAAAAAAAATATTTCTGAACAAATTCGCTGGGAATATAAATAGAAGTCATCGAATTTTTTCTCAAAGTCTTTAAAAGAAGAAAAATAACTTTTAGAGTAAAGGTGGTTTAATTAAATTCAGGAACTCATCTTTTCGGTTAGCAATTAAAGCCTAATAAACATTATCCTCCTCTATCCTATCATCACTAGAACGATTCTAATACTGTAAAAACTGGACCAAAAAATATTACGGTTTTCGAAAATCCTGAACTTAAACATTAAAGTGATAGAACTGCCTTGTTTCTCATTCTGAAAAAGAATTAAAGTTATTAAGAATGAAAGATACCTAATTACAAAGGTACAAGATACAAATGTATAGAAATGAGATCGATTAATGATGAAAAACAAGGTCTCTCGCTGATCACTTCCAAGCATTCAGCGGCGAGCAAAGCCTTTGGATACAGCAGTAGCAGTAACAGCAGATGAATAGTCCCCAAGTTCAATAATTTCTGTTGTCTTAATCCTGCGACCGATAAACGTTTCTTTCGTATGATATATCACAGTAATAAATTATTATTATTGTTATAACTACTGTTGTCACCACACAAAATTCGTCGGTAAAGTTAATAATGCAAGCTTTTAACTGTAATAGGCGACCTGAAAATAGTCACGAGAAAATATTACCTTTGTGAAATAATGGGTTACATATTTAACAATATCAATTTAAACCAATATATCGTATGTTGCCCTTTATTAATAAAAGCATCACGATTACAAATAGGATCTAAGATAGAAAAACATAAACATCATGGGCTGCTTCACAAAAATACAAGATACTTTTGCAATAGGAATATGTTGATCACTAGAAAATCTGAAAAAATGATATGCAAATGAACCTCAGCATCAAATAATAATGCTAGTATACATTAGGAACTGAACAATTTCAAAATGAAAATTTTAAACGAAACAATTCAATAAATTAACGTTTAGTCTTCTAAAAAGGCTTGGACACATCTTCTAAAAAGGTTTGGACACATCCTGTGTTTTAGAAGGAAGAAGGAAGCAATGCACATTAGTGCATAACGAACATGAGGATGAAAAATTAACTTCACATTTCACACTACTATATTCTTAAGCAAGAAGTCGAGATTTTAAATATTACTCAAGAATTTTAGTTTATGCTATTAGTAAGTTGCAAATTTTAAAAATACACGAGCAAAAAAAGATGAATGAATATGAAGAAGAATAACAGTCATTTCAATGGTCAAGAGTGACGATGGTAAAGATGTATGATGGCACAATACCACAAAGTAATATATTAACATACACATCACACGTATCTTAAAAAAGCGATAAAAGCTGTGCTAGGCAAAATGTAGCGCTGACCTTCTGAAAAATAACTACGCGCATACCGTATGTCATCATTATTCAATTAAGCTCATTTCTAGAAAATGAATAATCTCAACATTACAAGTAATAAATTATGTAAGTGCAGATTAAAACTGGTTTAACTAAATATTAAAAAAACACCAAACAATAAAAAAGTACATCACGATACTGACAAAATATGAATTTCCAAGAAACTAATGTCCCGCGATAATTTATTAATTCGTCATTATTTCCACAAAGTCATGTATCACGTAAGTCACAACAGCATTGGAAGTGTAAAGATTTTCGACCAACTAACGCATGGTGACATATCGGTTACAGACACGCATGTAAGTGCATCATCGATCATGTCATAATTACCTTTTTGAACAAAGGTCACACAGTATGGATATTGAATGAGTATGAGAAAATGTTTAAATCGAATACTTTAAAGTACAATATAACCAAAATTTACCGCATTAGTGTAAACAAACAAAATAATTCGAATTTAAAATCTTTTAAATCAAAAAATTTTGAAAAAAAACAATTAAATTTCATGGTTCCACCGAAGTAAAATACAATTTATAGTATATTCAGCGTAACATGCAGAAAAATCGAGTCACGTAAGCTGGTATCAAAATTTAAACTAAAACAAAGTTCCTCTTCCTTACACAATCAATAACCGATCACTGACGTTTTATCGGTTGATGGCCGCGGCCCTAAACATTTTCGCGGTAAAAACTGACACGTATTTTGTGTCTTCATTATGTTTTTGTAACTGAGAGGTCAGAAAAGAAGATGAATGGACGTGGAACTTTGGCATAGTTCTCTTTTGGCGACTTCTCTTCTAGATTGATAGCTTAATTCATTTCCGAGGTCACTGCTTAATTCTTTTTTGATTAAATGGCGTTATTTCTCTCGCCAAAGTAGCCTAACCTTTCCTGCTCTCAAACAATCATTCATTTTTCTCGAAAGTTCAATGACTTGCTCAATCCTTGAAAATGCGGTTTTTTCATTTTTTTTTTCCTACTGCAATATTGATCAAAATTTTATGATTCATTACCACTTGTACTACAAAATAATGTATCGGTATGAAATCCGTTAGATTTCCAGAAATGATTCCGGAATTCTGAAGTTGATGTTCAGTTCTTTTTATCCATTTATTTCTTAAAAAATCAAGCATGTTATTTTCAATAGTAATCTAGTGAAAATTTTGGAAGTGGGTATTTTCGAGTATTAACAAGCTCTCTTCTCTGGACTCATTTCCGGATTCGATTTGCTCGTTTGATGCGGTACGAAGTGTCAAGTAATGAATGGTCAAGAAAAAGTCAAAGGTTACATTTATCGCCTATCATATATCAAGACGTCTTGTTCTTACAACATTTTGTTGATCATAATCATATAGCTAGATTCGCAGATAGATCTATTCATCAGCTGTATTCCACAACAACAATCAAAGGTTACTAATCAAAAAACCGCAAATATGCATATATCAGATACTAATTTTTTGTTGATTCATGACATCAAAACATTCCAACCATAATTTCGTATCCGAAAAAAAGGAACGAGCAAATATGTATGGTTCAAATGAAACTTACCAACATTTTTTTTGATGAATCATTCCGGAAATTTTGCTTTACATCGATATTTTCATACAATTTCCATGAAATGTTTCCGTATTTTATATTATTTAAATTTTTCGTTGGTTATTGAAAGGAAAATAAATTTAATATTTTAAAGTTACAATGATTGTGTTATTTCTTAAACAGAAAAATGTATTCATTATTTTATTAAAAAAAAAGAATGTGTAAGTTTCTCTTTTTCTGCTCTTTCAACAATTTTTCTTTTTTGTTTCTATTAATTAATTTAATGTTTAATTTTCCTTCATTTCGAAATAGTTGATAAATAATTGTTTTGGAATGGATGAATTTTAATATCTTCAAAGAAAAAGAAAAGAAGAATGATGCATAATTTATTTTGCTTATGGTAATATCGACTATATCATTAAACGTTGCTGAATCATACTTTTCTATTATCAGTATTGATTTAAATGTTTCCGGTTATAATTGATTTCCATTCAAAGAGTTTAAAATAAATGATAAAGATAACTTATACTGTAAGTAAACATATTTGGAAGGTTTATTTTTTTCAATGATAAAAAGAATATATCAAATGAAGATCTCATAGCTATAGGGCTGCAATTAAACGATAGATTTCGTAAGTGTAAGGTCTAAAATTAAATAACAAATTTTAATAAATAATCAAACGATAGAGGATTTCATCATCAATTTTTTGTCAATATATTATGCATTACTAAATGAAAATAACAAATACCCTTAAATTTCTATTATTTCAAAAAGCAACAGGCAAAAGAAAATTATTAATTAGGGGAATAATTATAAATTAATTAGTTATTAGGCTACATTAATTAACTTACTGATAAATTCAAAAAAAGAGCGATCTATTTTATAGTAGCTTAATTGATAAGAAATTTAATAAAAGAATGAATGTGTGAAAAAATATTTAAAAGAAAAAAAGTAAACTTCTATTATCAAAACTAATTAAACGAAATCAAAAATAATAGCAATAACAATATCATAATAATTAATAATAATTAATTAATATTAATAATAATAAATAATAATTATTATTATTATTATAGTTCACATACTTCATTATATCTTATCTTTTCTTAAACGAAATAAAGTAATTAATAATAATAATAATTAATTAATAATAATTATTATTATAATTCACATACTTCATTATATCTTATCTTTTCTTAAACGAAATAAAATAATTAATAATAATAATTATTATTATAATTCACATACTACATTATATCTTATCTTTTCTTAAAGAAAATAAAGAAAGAAGGAAATCGAAAATTTCCACATCACCAAGCATATTTGTTTTGCAGGAAAAAGTTTCTTAAATATTTTAATATCCATTCGTTTGTTTACAAAATGATTCCTTCAATTATTTATTTCATATCCTTCTATTTGTTTATAAAATTGAAGCAAATTAACTAACTGCTAATTATGAAATTTATCATATAATTATATTTAAAAATTAAAAAACCTAAAAAGCATAATTACTAATCAAATTATTTCAAAGTATCCTTTCATCGTTAGGATGAATATATATTTATATTCAATCCAATTCTGTACTTCTTTCTTTGAACTGACAATTTAAAAATTTAAATTAATTAGTATTATTTTCAAACATTACCAAATTTTAATGTCTTCCAACATATTTCGAATATCTTCATGTTTGCTACTACAAGTGTTAGTTTACCTGTAAAACAAAGAAAGACGGAGTAAAATGATATTTAACATCCGTACATCCGATATCATTGCTCATCAATGAC
>CAKAEH010001877.1:0-24781 GCA_916381525.1 Cercopithifilaria johnstoni | reverse complement strand
TATATTGCCTCTGTATACATATAATGAGAGGTAGATAGAAAATTGCCCAAAAGAAGTATTCTGGAAGGTATGCCCTTGTCTGAATGATATGCAAATTCAACTTCTATAAAGACATCCACCTCTACATGACGTATGCTCTAGGCAGAGCAATGATAATTCCTATACAACATCGAGAATGTATTGAAATGAGAAGATCGGATATGATGGCAGTGCTGTATATCCCTGTCTCCCTATATTTGTTGCTTAAGGCATGTTTGATTTTCATTTCAGCATTTTCCGAATGACAACGTTTCGGCAATGTATATCGAGTGATACTACTACACTCATTGTATATCGTTTACACTTTCCTCTTTCGTTTCACTGCATCCTTCTTAAATGATAACTTTATGAATTAAGTACCAAATTTCAATTTTGTCAAACTAATATGCAGTGTCTTAGGAATTCGGATCGTCTATCAGATGATACTAAATGTGCTGATATGGGTGATAACAGTCTAGGATGTGCATATTTTTAATTGAATTTTTTGGATCATTAAATTTAATTACTAAAGTTTGAAATGCTATTCATGAGACCGTCTCGTATATCTGTATCGCAAAAACAGTATGACAAGAGCAAATGTATGTACTGTTAGACAATCACGATATGTTATAGTAACTGCTATCACATATTTTGACACGATGTTAAATGGCTATCTGCATGTGTTAGATACATCGTATGGCATATAAATGAAAATTAAGTCAAAATTTCATTTTTGTTCCATTTCATTGTCAAATAAATCTTTTTACTTGTCCTTTAACCAAGGGTTTTCAAAAACAAATGATGTCTATGTGTTGCGTAACCGGAAAATACTGGATGATAAAATTCGACAAAATCTGATACAGCAAAATGGAATGCAAAGTTTACGACACTCACAGGTATTTCATTTTATTATTCAACAAGACATGAAATATATATTTATGAAAGCAAACATAACTGAATCTACTTTTGGTATTTTCCGCAGATGTAACAAATCCATCATTGCAGTATAACAGAAAAGCGGAACAACAGATATTACGAACAGGCGAATAAGATCTACGCTAAGGATTTTTAAAGCCACTGAAATTTTTTAAATATAAAGTATCATTGTCTTAAATGAGTCGAATTAAATTAAAAATAATGTGAATTATAGAAGACCACTTGAAGTAACTTTACGAGGGTGAAATATTCAATGAATTTAAAAAAGTACAAAAACATAAAATGTAACTTCGTTAATTACTGCGTACTCTGTTACTTATACCATTCGTAACTGTGGATAATGATCACCGTGATAAATGGCCCTGTAGTACCAAAGACAACTTGAGGTGTTATGATGTGTCACATATAGTAAAATAAAACATGGTAAAGAAAATGAAACTATCAATTGTATTAAATGATGGAGAAAGTAACAATTAAATTGAAAGTTTCAGCTTAACATCAAAATAAACTCTTTCACTACAACTTTGTAACCTATGAATTAAATTCTTTAATAGTTAACATATGTCATAATAGTATTCTTCCACTTTTCAATAGGAGTAGCATAAAATAAAGAGTCGAAGATGGCATTGGATGAGAGAAATGTTATTCAAAAATGAGACAAAATGCTTTTCGTATAATTAATATAATTAGGGTTGCTATACATACATACAATTAGTTGCAAATTAGAAATTCCTTTTCTAATAATGTTTCCACTAATTTCGACTACATTTCTGGAACAAAAAAGTAATTATGCAACGGATAGTGGTATTTCCAAATTTACACTATTGTACTATCTTATACTTCGTAATAATATTACATAGATCATATTGTCAAAGTAATGATGGCAGGATTTCTTCCGTGATAAAATATGTTGTTGCTGTATCATTTGCTACTTCTACTGTAGCAAATACTGACTTGTCGCAGCAAATATCACCGTTGGCAATGTTTGCGGTATAAGAAACAATGGAGTGAACGAAACCTTTGCGGATCATCTTCCACAATGTATTCTTCCGGTACGCTGACCACATTCTTCACTATTTTCGGTCGCCCACCGGCACTAAAGCTAATCTGAAAGCGTTTTTAATATTATTGGTGCAATCTGGAATGTAATCAGCAACCTTTTTCAATATTTTAGCTAAATGCAAACATCTTTTCTCTCCGAATTTTACCTGTTTACGAATATCATTCTTATTGATTTCATCCAGATCTTCCAAATGTGAATGAAACTTATCCAAGACAGTCAATTTTACATTCAGGAGATGCTCTGAAATAATCACTTCCTTAGTATTGTTTAATGAAGAATCAAGAGAGGGTAATTGTAAAATTCGTCTGCAAAAGTTGGAAAAAATACATTCCACTAAAAAGCGTCATCCCAGAAAATGTTTCACATATACCTTAAAAGGTGTCATCTCAAATGTTATCTCGAATGTATCTCTAACCAAAACCTTACAAATTAACTTCAGTTTTCTTCTTTTGATATTACTGAATCATCCAAATCAAAAATCTATACAAGACTTTCATATTTGTTAAATGCTAGTAGAAAAATTAATCGTTTGTCATTACTTCTAATTATATTTCTTCTAATAGGGGTTATAAATGATGACAAACATTCCGAAGTGTTAGAGCCGCAAAGAATATAAAAGATTTCGCATAAAGATTGTTTAAAAAGCAACTTTTACGTACGTCTAAGTAATCTTGCCAAATTTTTAAATTCATTTAGTCCTTAAATAAAAGTATTCAAACAAAAAAGAGAACAATGTATAATTGTTATAAGCTTTTATAAACAAAAGGAAGTATAGTTTGTTAATTCAGGTACAATGTAATTAATCGATAGTTCGTTCTCTTTTTTTTCTATGAAGAAGCAAAAAATATTGTGAGAAAATGGAAATTAAATTCCCCTTTAAACGATCTGTATATTCGACTGACTTATCAATGGCATTAATCATACCAATAACGTTGTCTAATCAACCAGAAAAATAATATGAATGAATTTTTTTCTGAAATATTCATCGGAAGATAAACCATTTTAGTAAATTAAATTTCTTTCAAAAATAAAGGCAAAAAAGGTTAAGGGAGAGAGAGAGAGACAATGAGGAAGAGGGAGAATAAATATTAACCAATAATTTTGGAAGTTATGATTGAAATATTTTGAGGACATCTCGTATACTATATTCCCAACCAAATTATCTCCTCAAATGACCGTAAAGAAATGATTAGCGAACGCATTGATGATACATTCCGCTGATTGCCTATTTCCTTTTTAATTCACACAGTTTAACAATTCATAATTTATAATTAAACAGTTGGTTCTTGAAAATTTGTTATATATTTGATACAGTATTAAATTATTACCAACGAGAAATGAAATGATCTCTCAAAATTTGAAATTTACAGTATGTGAAATCAGTAAGTATCTTTTAAATATTTTAGTGTGTTACAAAGATGCCGCCGATGTATGTTAGTTAGCTGAAGTTAAATAATAAATGAGCGGATTAATAAATTAAACGGAATAATTGAAATTAGCGATTATTTCATGGCTAATGTTATAAAAAGTTGTAGCACTCCCAAAAATCTATGACACTGCATAAACCGATCGTTTGTTTTGACAGGCTGAATTTAATTAGTCCCTTCAAGGAATAATTGATTAAATTTTACCTGCTAAAACAAACAATCGATTTATAGAATGTCATAGATTTTTTTTCATAAATGGAATAAAACTGAATGGGAAAGGTACGCTATCATTTCAAATGAATAGTTGGAGTTAATTAAAATCTGAATTTCAAATTATAAGTAAGTGAATAAACAAGCAAATTGTTGAATATTTACAAAAGCTAACCAATAAGGTAACCCAAGCTAACATCATCAGGTAGCCGGAGAAGTTCACCAAGTTCTTCAAAACCACCGTCACGAACATATGAACTCATTTTTGTAAGTAGTGATTTCGACAAGCAGAAACCAGCTCCACCGGTTGCAAACCAAAACTTTGCCTGTAATAATTTACTTTGGCCTCAATTTCGCCAATCAATCATTTCAATTTTTCATATCTAAGAGTTTTTTAAAAAAATAAAATAAAATAAGTCAATCAATTAAAAAGTTGGAAAGAAAGGGTCAGAAAAGGTAAAACAAAGAAAATCTGGAAAACGTAAAAGCATATCAGGAATTGAATTTACTTATTGTAGCTAAAAATGGTATAAACTATTTTTCATCTTTTTTTGCCCCATACTTCGCTCAATGATTTATTTTAAACTGAATTTCAACTTTCATTGCAAAAATTAATAAGTAACGATACCAGTGTAATTATTCTCAAAGATACGATTAAATTATCCAAAATATAAATAAACTTTGAAAATTTCCTGCATCAAACTTTATAAAAGGATACAAATGTAAAAAAGGAATAAAGAAATAATTCATTTTGCAGAAAACAAATCTTATTTTTGTAAAATTAAAAATAAACCTATTTTATATTTACAACTAAATTCTATATCTTATAGAATATGCAGCAACCATAAGAGAAACTACTATCTTCAGTAGTAAAAAAAAGAGTAATACTAATGATAAATTTAGAAAAATAACCACGAATTCATAATTCCATAATTGATTGAATTTTAAAGAATGCGTACTTTTCCGGGAATGGAATCGACCCCAACTGGTTCCATTGTTGATGGCCTTCCCAAATACCAATCAAGTTGTGGATCAAGCCTTTTCAAAACTCGTACCAATTCCGCAATATTTACATAATTGTCATCATCAAAATGACATGCCCATCTGAAAATATTCCTATATTTCAGCACTTAACATTTACGATACAAGGGTAATTTGAAATAATTATGTGAGACTTTAAAAGAGTTAAAATTTGCACCAATTTTTGCAAGAACAAAGAATGACAGAAACAAAAAGCTAAAGACAATGACTATTCGGTAATTTCAACGGCTTTCAAAAAAGTTTTCAGTGACACTAAAATTAGATTTATGTACTATTCTTCTTTTTTTGAATTAATTCTTCATTTGCTCCATCTGAACGTAAAAATCTAATCGAAAAAAAACCAGTTGATTGAAACGTTGCATATGTGATATGTGATATATCGGAAAAGAAATACGATTTTCAAAAGCTCAAAAAATTCTAATTTAGTTTTGTTATTTTAAGTGTAGATGACGGCGATTGTAAAATTTCCATTAAATGGATCGGCATAACTATTGCTGATAAAAGCTGATTTCTGGCATACAGTAGTAGTATGACAGTAGTATGATTTCTGGCATACAGTAGTAGTATTGCAAGAAGTCAAAGGTCAGAATTTATGGGACTTTTACGATGACGATGATGATAATGATGATGGTCGGGGTGCGCAATCCCACACCTTTTGTCATCTTTCAATTGTGATAAACAACTTTTCTATCGTTTATTGATGCAAAGTAGTGTTTTTTGATTGAAGGTTGGCGAAAGAAATATGGATCTCGGATATTTATCGTTGGAAATTGCGTCATAAACCACCAGAAACCATAAACCACAAGAGATATTTGCTATTTTCGCTAATCCTTTCGCTTATCTTTTGCATTTCCTTTCTTCTTTTTCCTTTCCTTTTTTCTTCATCTGTTACTTATAAATTTCACTACTTCTAATCAATTTATATTTCATACAACAAAATTACATTGTATTAATGTCTATCCGAGGAATTCGCTTACAAATACGCGTATCATAATGATAATAACTTTAAGAAAGTTTCAGGGATAAGTTTTATTTGAAAGGAAAGAAGAGGATAATTAATGCACAAAAACGTTTGAAGAAAAATGCTTTTTTCGTTTTATTTAAATCACTTGAATCATTTTTTCCTGATTGTGTGTTATCTTATCAGTTATCTTTCTGTTTCATTTGTTAGCCTATCTGCTCATTTTCTATCGTCTCATTTCAAATATGCAACTTTTTTGTTTCCAACAAAAAAGCGAAATATCATGAAAGAAATTTAGGAAAAGAAAAATGCGGTAGGTCATATTCAATAAATTGAAGAAGCGGTATCAACTTAAACATCAAATAAAGAAGAAGAAGAAGGGATCCACGGGGGTGAAGAAGAAGAGAAGGTAGGAAGGATAAAAGACGGGAAAGTGAAGGATGTGAGAAAAAACGGATAAGTCTGGGACAAAAAAGTAGGAAATCACATGGAAATAAATTACTATCAATTCACCAATCACGCGGAGAAGTAAAAGACATGCAGATCGTCAAGAACACTAATTATCATCCCATAATTACAGATGACTTCGTCGTCGCAAAACTATTTTTCCCTGTCAACGTACTAAACTTACTTTCAACTTTAGTTGTTTTTTTTTAATCTTAAATTTCTTTTCGATATCAATCATATCGAATATTGGAAGGATTTCCGCAATTCTATGGATTTAATATATCATTAAATACTTCAAATGAATCCATGAATCCCACACGATCGTATCAGAATTCTTCGATCATGAAACTTCTGAGATTCACCCAATTTATCAGATCCCTATCAGGATTATAACATTTTGTATTATCTACCAAAAATATTCAAGTTATATGGTACGGAAAAATGCTCTCTTTGTGTAACGTTCAAGAAGTAAATGGATTTGAGGTATGTACAGATTGCAAGCCGCTTGCATTATATTATTTGAATGTATGTAGCTACGGGATGTGGCGGGTCATCGTTAATATAACGAACTACTCCATATATAACTGAAGTAAAAATTACCACCATCCGTTAACCTTTGACCTTTTATGCAAACACAACACAAAGAAGGACGAACAAGTTGCAGTAAAGAAAAATGAAACGAAGAAAACTGTTGCTATCATTATAAAAAAAACGTAGAATATAGCAATATTTTTGAATTGAAAATTTCAATTTGATAAATGATCAATTCCAAGCTTTTTTTCTATCAAATTTTATTTGTCTTTAATTTACCTGTTTAATATTCTCATCTTTTAAAGTAGTTAGTATTGGTTATATATGCGTATGCTTATTCTTATTGAATCGTATTGTTTTATGATCCATAACTTAATGGATTAAAATTAATCATAAATTTAATTCATGCCAAATTTAACTCTTATTTTTCTACATTAAAATTTATTATCCCATTAGTGCACATAAGTATTGTGTGAATTGAACTCCAACAAACTTATCAAATATCATTTGAATAAAGTATATATGTTTGGAGTTTGATATATTATCAAAGTTTCATTTCACGTTTTCAAGCGTATAGAATACTTCCCTGAATAGCGGAAACATTTCACTTTTTTTTGGAGAAGAAGGCAAAGGACATATTAGAGAGAACTTAAGAAATGCCAGAATAAGTATAAGTTAGGAATAATAGAGTGGAAAGTCTAATTAATAATTAATAATTAATAATGGTTAGTACGTCTGAATGTAATTGTAAAAGTTTGAAACAAACATACATATTTCAGAATTTCATCTTAAAACGAATTTCAGTTAAATCTGTCACGGTTAAATTAATTTTTAATGAATTTTTGCTATTAATGTGATAAATTAGTATTATTTTTCTAAAAAGAGAAAAGAAAAGGAGGAGCAATTCAAGTAAAGAAAGGGAGAGAGAAAGAGAAAGAGAGAGAAAGGGAAAGAAAGAAAAAGAAGTGTTAAAAAAAAATAGATTATAATATGGCCTTGAATAAATCATTTTGAAAAGAATAAATTGATAGAGGAACGATGATAGGAAAGGTAAAGGAAAAAGGTGGAATGGTTAGCATATCGAAATGTATCATAAATACAATAATATTTAAAAAAGAAAGAGAAAAAAGGAAAAAAAATGATGAAAACCTTGTTTTCTGCGACAGGAATAGCTCCAATTCGGCGTTCATTTTGCAACAAAGACCTTCCCTGAATATGAAATTAATTTCGTTTTTTTTTCAATACCAATTAATTCATGTTTTTCTTTTTTTTGTTTTCCATTTTTCATAAAAAAAGGAGAGAGAGAGAGAGAGAGTGGAAAAAGTGCTACCATATGGTTATGATATATTGGATCGGTATAGTTTTGAAGAGATTTTCAATTTATAATTTTCATCATTAAAGCTAGCATATTGTAATTTGATAACGAGTAAAACATATGTTTTTCTTGAAACAAAAGAGACGCGAAAAAAGAGAAAGAAGGAAATTAAATCTGCATTAATTTAAAATGTTGAAAATTTTTCAAATCGAAATTTAAATTACATCGCCAAACAGTTGTTTGGGATCCGAAAAAAAAATCACTTGAATTTTTTATAATCCATAATTCAAAAAGCTAAACTATTTTTAGATTATGTAGATTTGTCATAAATAATTAGAAGATGCTAATGGTACCAGTATTTATCAGTGGGAGTTAGTTTTATGAATTGGAAAATCAGAAGTTCAAAGTTGATTGGGTAAAAATTAATTTAAAAAATTTCAAAACCTTTGTTCGAACTAATCGGGATAGCAAAAAAAGGATAATAATACCTGGTATGTGCGTTGCTACAATCACTCACAATTACTTTTCCACCAGTTATCTCGTTTAATTTTGCATCTGGCGTATCAGTTACGAAATATATCTGAAATTTGGAATATTAATCAGTAATTTATAAAGTTTATTTTATTTCAGTTTAAAAGCTGCTTAAAATTATGCAAAATATTTAGATAATTACTAATTTCAGGATGATTACTATCATGCATTCACCGTTAATATGACTGATAATAATATCATATTATCACAATTTGACCGCTATTTTCCTATCTTTCTGTATCGGCCCCCGAAGACGTGATTGGATATCACGAAAGGCAATATAAAGGTTTCGTAAAAAAAGCTTCGACTTCAAACCCATTTCATCAAATTCATTTATCTGCTAAATTTTGTCATAATTTCATATTATACGATCAAATTTGCTAAGTCGCAATATTGTGAGATATCAATCTGATCTGGCTTACATTCGGTCAACAATTTGTATACTTAATTTGTCCATCATTTATCTTTTTGGCAGTTTCGTACGGTCATTTTTATGATGAATGATGAAGTATGAGGGATGATAATTCGACACACCATGAGAAAAAAAGGAGCGGAAAAAAATGCTAAAAATGTTTCTTTTATCGTAATCGCAATGATGGGCACTTTGTGTACTCAAAATTAAGGTTACGAAGAATGACCTAAAATTCTACACATAACAAAATGAAGTTAATATATTGCAATTTCTAAATGAAAAGAAATGGTGGAAAGAAATTTATGCAATAAGCTGTTGTAACAGTATTGAAGATTTTGCAAAATTTAGAAAGATAAATGATACATTGTATGTCAGATAAGCCAAGAGCAGTAGTAAGCAGGCAAGATTTGAATAGTTTTTCTCGAGAATTACTGACAATTCTGATTCATTCTATAAATCTTTCGCTTCTCCTATGACTTCCGGAATCTTCCAATTTTTTGGCTTTCATTTTTAGA
The DNA here is from genome assembly GCA_916381525.1 of Cercopithifilaria johnstoni. Taxonomy (NCBI): domain Eukaryota; kingdom Metazoa; phylum Nematoda; class Chromadorea; order Rhabditida; family Onchocercidae; genus Cercopithifilaria; species Cercopithifilaria johnstoni. The sequence goes on along the minus strand of CAKAEH010001877.1, from coordinate 15,374 downwards.
TAAATAAATATAGATATAGATATTATTAATTCAATAGAAATAATTAATGCAAATTATTAATTTAAAAGAATCCATAACTCAGAAGATATTCCAACATTCCTTCGAGATATTTGATGAAACATTGCATCTTTTCTAATAATGAAAAAAAGATAAATTATTGAAAAATTTGCATTATTTCAAAATCTTATCATAAAAAAAATTTTTTTTAAAATTAAAACAATAAATGAGAAGGCTAACTTATGTGCTTATTTATAACTTATGTGCTTAAAATGTTAAATTACAATAAATCACAAAGAGGATGAGAAGAAAAGGAATGTCTCTCTCTCTCCCTCTCTCGCATATTCATTTGTCTTCATCTGTGAAAGATAAAATTTGTAAATGAAATGTGAGAAAAAGAAGTTGACAGTCAATAATTAAATTATTATCGGTCAACCATACGTTCAACTGACGTACTTCTGGGTTTCCATTTATTTAGTGGAAAATCTTCCGTAATAATGTGCCTCATAGTATAGTAAAATTTAAAATGAAGTTTAAAAAACATATTATTTTCTCTCAGATGGTAATTCATAAACAATCGATAGTATTATTTATTAGCAACAGTTAATTTAATTGCATTTGATTTAATTAGGAATAAAAAAAAAACGAACATTATTGGGTGCTAATTGAAACCATGTATCAATTATGTCACGAATGCGACTCTCATGAAATTTTAATGTTGTTTTTACAGCAATCACTAAACCATCCAAATCGCTGGCTGTTGGTACATGCTCGATTTGGCTACTGTAATGGCCAAATCCCTGAATCACAATATTAAATTTAACATTTACAAAAAAAAAATTAAAACACTTAAATTTCAAGAACTTCTATTATCATCAAAATTCTGAAAGTGCTCAAGAAACTATTGGAATTTGCAACTTACAAACATTGGTATTTGAATTATTTCAAAGAAAAAAATGACAGTGAATAATTCAATCAAAAATTTCTTACTTATTTATCATCATTTCAAAAATTTATACCTTACCTTGTCAACTAACAAATATATCAATATGACAGCTAACAATGCCATAATAACACAAGCCGTTTGTTTAGTTGTCCGCATGCAACAAACATTTGGGATCAGTTAAGGCGGGGATGGGGAGAGGGGGAATGGTTGATATATCAGACCGGTACCCGCACCGGCTTTCTTCAAGTCTTCCTCCGTATTGCTGCTGCTGCTGCTTATTTATGCCTTCAGTCTGTTGATGATGGTTGAAAGGGTGTCGAAAAATGATGATCATCACTCTCCTTCCCGATCGCTATAAAAGTGGACCACGCCTCTTGTCAGAATGGCCACCGATATGGCACCAATGAAAGTTATTCGATTGACCGATGTTAGGTGGGAAGCTTTTACGTCAATTGTCGGATTATGAGATTAGCTGCAATCGTTAATGATAAGCAATGAGAAAAGATGCGAATGATGATATCAACAATGATTTTGATAATTGATAATAAAATAGAATAATAATAGCAGTTAATGTATTGATGTCTTCCAATTTGTGTGTATTGTTGTATCGTTAACATTAGCATCACCAGTAATGTTATTGACAATAATCAATATTTCAGGCAAGTAATCATCTTGATAATAAGAATGATAACTTATTAATCGATTCTAAGTATCAACGATTCTTATTGCTATGTGTTGTGACCAAAATGTTTGTTCAAACAATCTCTTTAGCCATATTTACTCATTTAATGCTGATGTTAAACTATAGCTTTTTAGAGTTTTGAAACATGAAGGAAATTAAATTATGAAAATTACCTTACTTCTTCATTCATAATTAGGATTCAAAGCAAAATATGATTTGGCAATCTTTGGAGATATCTACAAGTTGAATAGGCATTTCTCATTTGTGAATATTCCTCAGTCCTTTTTAACTATTTCGTATAAAATTAAAGTGCAAGTTGTGAAGAGCTGAATACCGATTACTAGACAATATCTCATTGATCACACAAACGGTTTCATATTTCCAGTTTTGCCACACATTCAATTTGGTCACTCATTTCGATCTATTCGAAAGTTGCAATTAAAGGATGATTTTCGTAGTCAAAACTAAAATAATATTAGATCATGCTGATAAAAGTAACACAATAAACATAACCTTTATGAGGTTAAAAGGATGATGATGATGATAGTGATAATGTTGATGTTAATGAGAAAAATTGACAGTAAAATGATAATAATATTTCAATTACCGTGTAGCAATAATGGTGATAACGATATCAAAAATATACAATGGTGATGATGATTATCGATAGAATCTTCCAAATTTATGAAAATAAAGCACTCTTCAAAACCGATGCATCATTTTACACCGCTCACATAAAAATATTTTACTTGCAGCCTGAGCTGAAAAATATATGAATGCAACGTATAAGCTTCGCAAACTGGGTTTATGATTAAAAGTGAAGTTAAAGCTAAATATATAAATTTAAATGGGTCAATATTTTGAAATATTATGAAATTTTTTTAAGTGTATCAAAATGACGAGGGACAATGTTCCTACTCCACTTTTAACATTAATTCAATCTTCATCAAGCGTTCAAATAAAATTTTTTTTCAAATTTTGTTTTTCATCCATTCAACCGACAAATTCATTTCTTTTTCTATCTATCCATTGTTTGGCACTTTTTTAAAGTTATCTGACAGGTGTCGAATATTAAATTGTCGTTGAATTTTCAACTTGTTGATGGATTTCGTGCCAATATATCAGATGATTGCAATCAAACCTAAATTTATAAAGCATTTGAATCGTATCGTGTATTAGAAGTTATAGGGGAAAAAAACAGATTTATGGTTAATTCTAAAAACCAAGCATCGAATAATTTCGAAACGTCGATTGATTCATTAAATAGTTAACCGAAAACGGCAAATTATGGGTTTTCCCCCTCTTTTTATTGCCCGATCACAACAATACTTACTTTCCAACCATTTCCTAATTCCGATATAACAATAACCAAATAAGTCAGTCGCCCATTAACACTGTGTCAACATCAGAAAGAGGAAAAAATAAAGTAGATTGTTGCATGATGGGAAAAATATTGCACCAATTCACGGTACCAACTGAATAAACCCATGGGAAAAATTATGTCAAAAAAAGGAAGAGAAAAAAAACGAATATTTTGGGGATGCATTCAGATTCCTATCATCTTATTTCCATTTTTCATAACTTTTTATAATTAATATATGAAATTAAAGCATATAAGTAACTCTCATTCTTCACTTGCTATTCGAACTAAAGACAATTTTTCTTTTACAAAGTTTTTCCCTATAACTTCTTCGATAAATATTAGTGCAACAGATTCACAGCATTAACTCTAACAGCGGTATTATCCTAGACTTATTTAATTATCAACCTTGCTAAAGAAACTTACATACCAGTGAACTATTCAAATTAATTCACTCTTGTTGAATCGTTGATTTGATGCTGAATGATCACATGCTTGGATCGTTTAGAATTTCCACAATATACTATGTTATATATCGTCTCCTGATACAGCTCAAGCGTTGCCATTTTTATGTGATCAAATGAACTTGGAATGAATGATCTTCATTAAAGTAAGTAGTGCACTGAAGCTTAAAATGTGAACTTTTCGGCTATTTTGGTTTATTCAGGCAGTTTTAGTCAGTTTTCCCTCTTGCTGTCCCTTTGAATTATCGCACTATTAGTTCGTTCTTCTTCCCTTTCCTTTGGAATTTTAACTGACCATATTTCATATTTTTCTTTCAAATCGTCAGAAAAATTTTCAAGCCTACTGTTAAAATGAAATCGAATGGATGATTATTAGATGTGAAAGTTATAAAAAACCAAGGTTTTATTCACGATCACAAAAACTAAATGAAACAACTAACAGATAATCAAAAGAGAATGTGACCCGATTCATTAATTATCGTCATTTCTTCTAATCGGTCAAATTTTTGTTCTTTTGCACATCTTGCATGTTTAACAATGTTTCCAGAAACTTCAAAAATGGATTCTCGCCATCATCAAGTGCCGAGCACCTATCTCCTGATCGGATCAGACCAACGCAGCAGCCCTTAAAGTATTTTTCTGCTTGTTACATGCGGATTCTTTTGATTTGTTTTATATAAAATAATGTTTCTTAAAATTCTCATGATCTTGACACTTATTTCAGAATTTATTGACTATTACATCTATATTCTGTCTAAGTTTTTCTTCTTTACATTTTTTATGCATTGATTCGACTTTCATTGCTGAGCAAAGTGAAAGATTTTATAGTTATAAGGAGATCCTTTATGTTCTTATTCATGAGATTAATGAATTTTAATATAGTGGCTTCTTTTCTATCGTGTCATAACTGACCTTCCAAAGTATGTGAAATTCCCCATTGTTGATAAGGAAATTAGTTCCATATGGGCAAACATTAAAAGCACATGCACGTTTTTCTTCCGTTCTGCACTCCACGTTTGACGAACATTGACGTGTTCGAAGACGCTTTCCACAACCGCCACATTCTTGAGTGCATGAACCGGTCCATTCTGTCCACTCACCACATTCGCAAGCTACAAGGAGTTAGAAATATTAAAAAGCGAATGTAATTTTATAAATATTTTGCGAAAGTATGGTCACACTTCAAGAAAATGAAAGGACTGCAATTAGCTATCCAGAAATTTAAAGAAATAAAATTGTAACCAGTAAATTCTCCGAAATTGATGAAATGGAAATTCGGGATTATTTCAAGTCAGAAGTGTTCTGTCTACAATATGATAATTTTACAACTACATCAGTCTGATTAATAATTCCGTTTTAATGAATTAATTTTAATTAATGAAAATAATACTCGGATTCATCCGCTTTTTGCACAGTGCTTTTATACAATATTCAGAATTATTTCCCGATAGATGCCTAAAGTGCTATTTTATTACAAAACTTGCTAAATAAACTCGAAAGCAATATTGAATGTTGTTATATCTCACATTCAAGCGATAAAAGGTCGTCGTCATCTTACTGCTTGAAGTACATAAACTGTAGAATGATGTCATTCTTGCATTACTGTTATTTGTTCATTTGCGAATAGCTGTATTAAGCTTGATCGATGAAGCAAATCAAAATTATCACGGATAAACGGTAAGTAACTTACAATTTCGAATTCCGACTGAAAGTGATGGTAGTGTACGATGCTGATTATAATCTTCAGTAACACTTCCAATTACTACAGGCGTAGTTGCCGGGAATGATACCGTATTAGCAGTGGCTGAAGCAATGGTAAATGTCGGGATGGTAGTGGTGGCAGCGCTTGTGGTGACGATATTCCCTTCTTCCTTACGTAATTTTCTTGTGTATGCGGAAGCAGTTATTGTTGTTACCGTTGTTGTTGTAAATGTCACAGTTTCAACAGTTGGAATTGTTTTCAGTCCTTCTTCCGGAATTACAGTCATTTTTGTTGGCGCCATCGTTTCCTAAAAAATTCTCTGAGTATTAACAAATAAAAAATGTATCAAATTTCAAAAAACAAGCGAAACTTTTATCTTACAACTGCCTCATCATCTATATTCGACCAAACTTTAGCTTTAAAGCCATTTCCTGTATCACCAAAACCACGAAATATTATCACCATTTCGTTTGTAGCAGATTGAAATACGCGGCGTGGCGCTTTCGAGCAACAAAACCTGAGAAGTAACATAAAGTATCATTTACTTCCTCTTCCACAGGAATCAAAAATTTGCATAATTCATTGTCTCAAAAACTAAGTTGGCGCATTCTTGCATGTATGTGCAAGCATCATTTTTATGCAAATTAAGTGATAAAAAGAAATTTCCAGAAGTATCTTTTACAAAATCCAAAATTTAGAATTAAAAAAATAAAAACCGGAAACAGTCTTATTTTCTCAAAGTAGAAAAAGAATTATAAATCTAACGATTACAGTTCATGGAGATAGCAAACGACTGCTCTTGCAGAATCTGTGACATTTTCCTTTTAATAATACATTAGTTTCTGAAAAGTTAAAATTATTGAAATCGCACATATTGATTAATTTATTACTAACCGATATCCAGTAGTTCGAAAATCAGCTCCAGTTTTCACCTCTACATAAGATTTATCACACGTATCTTCACATTGTAATTGAAATTGTCCAATAAATTGAAAATTTACAAATCCACCAGGTGGAGCTGTAAGCAACCAAATACATTGATCACCAACGTTGAATGAATTTGGATAATTTGGACTCGAAATCGTAACAGATTTTTTTCTCGCCTAAAAATAACATCAACCTTATAAACAGAAACAATTTGATTTCATTAAGTTGAATGAGGACGATTAGACATGATTTGCTGCTTTATCAGAAAGAAAGACGACGATCTGATACACTTAATTATCAGCTTTTCCCTAAAGTTTGTAAAAACTTTGCAGTAATGGACACTTGTTTCTCGACATACCTTTGAATTTTGATATTATCAACCATCACTTTTTTATTCTTACTCGACTCTCATTCCTTTGCACAATTGTACTTCACTTTCTTCGAGAACCACTTTCAAAGCGGATATTTTGAAAATACCCGAGAATATATTTGGTAATGAACAAATAAGCCACAAGATGAATTATTGCTCGATTTAAATTAATCAAGATATAACTGGAATTTTATTTTACAGATTCATTACATTTTACATTTCAATGCCGAAAGCTTCGAGGAAGTTAAAAAGATAAGTTGACGAAGCCTGATTGAGCCATAAGTTAACAAATGATATTATGCAAATGAATAATATTGAATTAGCTCATACAATTCAGATAATTTTTGTGATAAACGGAATTAGAAGTGAAGAAATATTTTTACGATAATAAGTTATTAATTAGGGCATGCTGAATTTAGGGCCTATAAGAAATAAAATTAGGACTAAACAGAAGCAAGAGAAGATATTTTCCAAAAGATATGAAGTTAGAAACCTTTAAGTTAAGTTAGAAAAGCTCCTGTGAATTGGTCTTATCTTCTCTTAACAAGTCATCGGTGTCTTTACCTTTTGAGATAAGAAAACTGCAAAGAGATGGAAGGATATTTTAAATTAAGAAATTTTTTGATGCAAAACAAAAGCATGAAGAATATCTTGGACAGGTCAAAATATTGCCAAATTTAGAAAAGGTCAAGAAAAAGTGGAGAGGATTAGCAATAGCTTCATTAGGTCAAATAAGAATATAGAAGTAGAATGAATTTCATGGCAATAGTTATCATAGATTGCTGAAGTTGGAGAATAATGATTGGAATTCCATTTAGATTTTACGTTTTTTCAAATGAGCCTATAGACTTTTATCAAAATAATATGGAGAAATTACGATTCAAAATATACGCATCACCAAATAAATAAAATATTCAAATTAGAGCCAAATTATGATAATATTTGGAAAAATTATTGAAAATGAATTAAAATAATAAGTGTTGTGATGATATTGTTATTATTCAACACATATTTATTCAAATTTAACGCTTATGTAAATTTTTGTAAGCAAAATTACCATATTTGGAGAGAATTAAAGCTATAAAAGAAGAAGAAAAATGGGAACTAAACATTGTTCCACGTTGGATTATCGTTAGCTGGCGCTTCATTTTCTGGGCTAAAATAAAATGCAAGGGACGGAAGAAGGCGGCGACGCAGGTCAATCTGTGGAGTGGGAAACAACGGATGGTTCCTCTCTTCATTCTTCCTTTCATGATGTTCTTGGGTACGGCGATCCCTACGACAGCGCAAAGTAATCAGGAATTTTCTTTTTGCTATTTGAATTACTACGCAAACTTTACGCTTATCATTACCTTCTCTTTACTTACATTCCTATCACATACCACTTCAATTTGGAGCTAATAACAACGATTTCCGGGAATTTTCAGATATTTGGATGATTTGGTGAAAGATTTGCGTATATTGGATTCTATTCAATTGAACCATCCTGATAAGCTTCGCAATACCTATACGCTCCTTACCAATGAAATCGATCGTGTTTGGACCATCATCTACATGCGTACGCTACGTGATGAGCAACAAGTACATCATTATTCGCGACAATTTACGGTTGGTGTTAATTAATCTGACCGCTCATTACCAATGCACATTGTAAAATGATTGAAATTCGTTATGATTATAGGCAACCCTAAATGCATAATTACTCTTTCCCATTGGTCATTTTGAATTGAAATCTCAGAAATGATCTAAATGCTTTCTTCTTTTCGAGTGCAATTTAATATTTTTATAAATGTTTTATAGCCAGAAGGGGCATATATTTCGATCCAAGAGAAAATTATGATTCCCGAGCGCCCAAATTGCAAATTTATTGGACGCATTCTTGGACCACGTGGAATTTCGGTGAAACAACTTGAAGCTCAAACCAACTGCCGCATCCTCATCCGTGGAAAGGGTTCCGTTAAAGTAAAGCTTTCCAACTTCCTCCTATCCATCTTACTTAATGATTTTATCACATTACGGTTCGGAGTATACATTACAAACCAAATGGATCAATAAATAATGCGGATTCACCGATCCCATAATGCTATTGCCTTATATCAATCAATAAGCGTACTATCTCGGAAGTTGAATTGGATGAATTTTTTAGGATGCTCGTCGTGAGGCGCGTCTTCGCAATCGTGTAGGTTGGGAACATCTCGCGGAACCTCTTCATGTGCTCGTTACAGCTACGGACATTACGCATGAGCGTTGCTTACAAAAATTGGCAGTTGGCGTACAGTCTATTAAGGCGTTGCTTAGCAGCAACGACGATGAGCATAAACGTCGCCAGCTTATCCAGCTTGCGATCATTAATGGTACTTATCGCCCGATGCGCATGCATTATCAAGGGTGAACGTATCAAAGAAACGTACACAAATATTTCATAGGATTTTAAAAATGTATTAATTATTAAATCTTGTATAGCAAAATAAATAATATTGCAATATATGTCTCTCTTTCTCTATCCCCATTCTTTTATTTCATCTTTCCCCTATTTCTTATCACGATATGTGCAGGATCTTATCACAATCCATCAAATTGTATGAGTAAAGATTTTTAGTATTATTTCATCAATTTTTATCTTCTCATAACTTGAGAAGAAGTTGATGATCTTGGTTCCGATTAGAGAAAAATTCAGAATGTTTGAAAATTTCTTCAAGGCAATTTATAGAAGTATTATTCAAGAGCAACGAAAATATCCTATCAAGTGATCCTAAAAAGTTTTATTGTACAAGCCCATGCCGGCAAGAGTTAAACGCATCAGAATCGGATGTTCGTCCTGATGTCATGGCCTTCCTGTATATCTCAGATAGTAATGCTTGTTCTGGTCAAAGTAGAAGTATTGCTGAAGTTGAATAAAAATGGAAAAGTCTGATAAGTTATACGATAGAGTGGTAGTTCCAATAATGAGCTTAGTTTGGTTTTTCAAGAACATTGTTGAAATAATCGAACAGCCTAGAAGATTACGACCTGTGCACGTAATTAAGTGGCGAAACGTCTGCTATCGGGGCATTAAGCAAGTTGGAAGACTTTAATCTTACGTTGGTTCTTTCAATAATCTCGATCATCGATAACTTAATCAGGAAGTATATACTACTATACTACTATTACTTGAAATGATAGTTCATATTACATGAAATGATAGTTCAAAGATAGTTCAACTATATTACTTGAAATGAAATGATAGTTCAACTATATTACTTGAAATGATAGTTCAAAGCTATTTTCGGAAATTGTGAATCAAATCTGAGAAATGATAATTGATGATAAGAGAAGTATTGTGTGATAGAAGTACGTTCTTAACCCACCATGTGATGATCTTATTGATCAGAAAAAAAGTGAAAAAACAGTACTTACTTTAATGAGAGCTCCACAAGATGTATATTGAACAAATTGACAAGTACGACCTGCGAAACCATCTGGACATAAGCATTTCTCACAATTATTAGGATTCGGATAACCATTATGATCACAACGGATATCATTACATTTTTCCGTGCAGCGATAAGCGATGTTTATCTTAAAATATATTTTCTAAAATATTGATGATAAACAAGAAAATGAGATTTTTAGAACAAATTTTATAAATCAAGCGGAAAAAGAAAGTCAATCCATAGCACATGTTAATTTAATTATAATTATTTTAAATTCAGCTAATTATTTCTTATTAATAAATGAGTATCCAACAACATTATCACAATAGATAACCGCGGAAAATTTAGTTAGCTCAAGAATTTGGAAATTAACAATCGTGAGTCTCTGAAAATGTTCCACATTTTTTTTATTCTATTAGCTAATTTTGATCTATCAATGTTCATTCCTGTCATTTGAACTATTTTCAACTCATTAAAAGTAGAAAGATTTTAATACTGATGAACTTCTGTGAACAATTTTCATAAGCATTTGGGAAGGAATTTTAGTAAATGTTAAAGTTCAGATTTGAGATCTCAAATTTACAGTTATTGAAATTATCAGCCATTTGATGACAATATCATTAATGCGGTTGTTAGATAAAGCTTAACAGCTGCATAATCCAGAAACGATGGTCCTTCACGTTGTCCAATTGTATACTGCTGAAATTTATCACGTGTTGTAATAGTCGGTACATACGAATCTGTTGCAAATCCATATGGTCCATAATGCATTACTGATCCTATAAATATAATAAAATTAAAAAAAAATACATAGCTGAAAAATCTTTTCAAATTAAAATTTCAAATGAATTAGTTTATTTTTGCCAATTTCAAAACCCAACTAGTGTATATTAATAAAAATATTATCCATAAATTATTATAAAAGGAAAAAAATTACCAGTATCATACGGTAAATTAAGCATATCGGCTTCATATTGCGATAATGGGAAAAAATTATTCCAACGACTTAATGGAATATTGTTGTAATTTATAAAAATATGATTTTTCTGATCAAGACGTGCTTGCTCATGAAATATTCCCAAAGTATGACCAATTTCATGCGATATAATACCAATAATATCACATCCTGGTGTTGAAATTGAAATTCCCTGAAATTTTTATTGGAAAATATTAATTCAATTGTCAATTAATCTAGAAGTTTTCCTCCCTTTTTTTTTTTTTTGAAGATACGGATGATATTTTTAAAAGAAAATCAAAGATTTTTTCGACAACAAAATTTTGCTTCCAAAATTACTTGCGTGCCTCCTGTTCGGCCGACAAAACTTGAACATCCGCCACCGTCGAAAAATTCAATTCGATCCACATTTGGACCATTTTCTTGGAATCGTATGCATGTTCGTTCTTCCCACATCGCCATTGCTGCACGAATTTTCGCACGCGTTTCTAATGGAATCGTTTCCGCAAAATCATAACTAATTGAACGGTTATGAGCCCAACGCACATAAAACGGTTCAAGGCCAACACTTCTAAAAAAGAACAGTTAAGTTTTAATTATTTAAAGTATAAATTATTGCAGCAATTTTATTAAACCATATTTTTCAAGTATTTTTTTTTACCTTTCAATTTTAATTTAATTCAAAATTAAGTGAAGCAAGAATTCTTGTGAATCTAAACGATATGTTTCAATCAGATGATACATGGTTAATTCAAATTAACTAAACTCAGCTCCGTCATGTGCTTGCATGATATTTTGTGATATGTCGAAAGAAGGCAAAAAAAAAATCCGGTTTTCTGATAATTTAAAAAAATTTATTCTTAGTGTTATCAATGATGTAAATGATGTTGTAGCTTGTACAATTAATCAATTTTTATGCAAGAACATCCGATTAGTCATACCAATAAAAAGTGACGAAATAAAATTGATGGAATACGAATTAAATTAATTGTATAGATAATTAACAACAGAATAAAATGTGATTGGAATGGAATCAGAATTCTTCTTTTTTTTTTCGCTAAAATGTAACAAAATTTTAGGACAAAATTCATGAAATCCATTAACGATACCTTTTTTGGCGTATAATTTCATCGTCTTTTTCCTTCAAAACAATTTCATTTTTAAAACGTTCACTTAACAATTGGGCTTGTTTTTCCGATAAATCAACATCACCCTAAAAAGAATTCAAAAATCTTTCTTCTGAACTTTTAATTTTTGATTCGTTCCAAAATCTTAAAACCTTTCGAAAGTTTAAAATGAAAAGATTGAAAGAAATATCAAATGTCAAAAATACCAATCCTCTTTATAATGCAGTTATAAATTATTTCATGACGCATAAAATGGAAACGAAGAAATAGCGAATAATATTATGAAATCGTAAAATTTTGAAAAACTTCTATAATTAAGAAAAAAGAAAAAGAAGGAAGATAAGATTGAAATAGACTTGATAGTATAAATCTGGATCATTAATTGATAATTCATCATGATGCTGTTTTGCTTCAGGATTCTTTCGTTGTAATACGATTTGATCAGCTAATATTTTACCATCTATATTTCCAATCTGTCTGTAACATTTGAAAAATTCAGCAATGAAATAGTAAAAAATTATCAATTTAAAAATTCAAATATTTGATTTTAATAGGAATTATTTGAGAATAAATGATTGAATCAAACGAAATACATAACCTTTGTGCTTTCAGGGTGATAAGTTGTTTGATATGATCTAACGTACGTCGTGATGCTTTCTGCGTTCGATAATTTTCCACTGAATGAATAAAGAGACAAATAAAAAGTTGAAGAAAGATGATAACTTGCTTCATTGCGATCAAAATTTTTGTTATTTTCTTTGACAAATCTATCGAAGAAGAAGTAACGACGAAACGAAATCTACACATATACCAACAAATATTTCCATGTAAAATGCCCCCTTCTGAGCTCTCTTTTCACTTGCAGCAACCGGTTAACAAATGCCGGAAGGAATTGTCATCATCAGACATCATCCTCTCTTTCATCCATTTATCCTAATAAAAAGTTTCCGAAAAAAGAAGAGAAAAAGGGAAAGAAACTACATCAAAGTGTAGTATTGTAATTATAATTATAGTTGATCATATCCAAATGTTTAAGCTGATCATAGTTAACAATCCTTATAAATGTTTTCATAATAGAAATATACAATATTTAAATCAATCAGGAATATAATCATTATATGATCAATCACGAATATTATCTATTATTTTCTTAATATTTAACCTTAAATGCAGAGAGAAATATAAATTTCATAGAGCAATCATTAAAAATCCTTTATCACATACTGCGTTCTTCTTTCCCAAGCTTAATCATTGAAACTCTAAGATATGTTATTGTATTAGGTAAAAGAATAGGTATACGGACAAACCATTGATAAGAATTGAGTTAAAAAATGTAAAGATTATGAAGCTTTTAAAGCGGATATTATGATTTCGAGAGGAATTATATTAGGCACTATTTTAACTGACGAAATAATTGATTGGATCGAATAATCATTTTGATCATACCCGATCAGTATATATTATTCCAAATATTATCCAAACTTTCCGTAAATTTTCCTAACTGATACAAGAAGCAATCCAAATCGATATCAGTGAACAAATCGATATCTACAAATCTCAAAAAATTGTTGCAATAACGACAAGTAGCATTGATTTATACTAAAAATTGGAAAACCCAAAAACCCTTTTTATAATTAAAACAATGATTTCTGAAATACTTTTGTTTTTTTCGATGTTCAAAAGAGCAAAAATATTTCAGATTTAATTGGAAGATTGAAGCGGAAAGTATAAAAGATATTTTAGATTCATGCGAATGTGAATTAATTATCAATGTATGATAAAATTGAGCAAAATTAAAATTGCAGTCAAAATCTTTTGGTTCAATTGAAATTGATGGATAGAAATAAGTTGAAAATATTTTTCGGTATGTAGCATAAGATTTGTAAGTTATGTATTATTATTATTTTTTGCAGTATATTTCGTGCATACTTTAAAAGTTCATTGCTTTTACTTTATTCAGAAATCCTTGAAATTACAATCAAATTTTTTGTAATGAATCAAATTTAACAGAGGAAATTTAACATAGGAAAAAAAGATGGAAGCAAAATTGTCCCCTATCACTTATTCATTCGTCATCGGTGAGCATTTTAAGATTATCATTATTTTTTGGCACATTTTTATAGTTGATTATCAATCCATCATCGTCTGATTCATCTTTTGTATTCTTCGTGTATTTCCTTGGCGGAATATCCATTCTATCAGATTTCTCTAGGATATTGAGAATTTTCTCAGGGTTTTTGGTTGATATGATTATTTCGGGTATATCATTGCTATCACTTGATGATGAACTTGACACATCTTTAGCATACATTTTATTCGATCGTACGAATAATGCTTCAGTATCGTGTTCTAATACTGATATATTTTTGCGTCCAATTTCCATCGCAATGTTGTTATTTTGAGGATTTTCTTTCTTCATTACAAGATCATCATCCGGAATGCAAATCATTGAAAGACGATCGCTTTCATTAGTATCGGTTGATAGTTTTCGATTAGTGAATCTGGTTGAACTATTTATGGATTTGTTAAAAATGTCAATATTTTCTTCAGAATCATTTGCCTTAACAACACTGTTCAAAAATCCGATTTCATTTAGCCTAATATTCGATCCTTTAATCTGGTTGAAATTTCTTTGAAATGATTCTAATTCTGAAGTTTGTCCAGAAATACTAAAAGCATCTGAAATATCATTCGTTTCCTTGAATTCTTCCTTCTCATTGTAATTAACAGTATGATCGAAGTTATGTTGCATAACTTGTTCTTTGTGTTCATTATCAATTGCTAAATGACTGGAATATATGTACCATATCAAATATAATTACAATTAATCATACTTAAATTTTAATTTCCATTGAATTTCCCCAAATTTAATACTATTTCAAACTTGAATAGTATCATTGATTTTTATATTTCCCATATAGCTCAAACTTACTTGTCATTTCTTCATTGCCAGGAACTGATTTCCACTGATCTTCATCAACATCCGAAAGAACAATATCTTCCATATTACGTATGCTTTCAATCGAATTCTGTTGTTTGGGAAATTTTTTTATTTCCTGAATAGTTCCAATTACACTTTCAGGAATTGATAAATTTCATTGTAGAATATGTTTTGGTGCAAGTATTCTATTACAAATTACAAAAACATTACCTTGCCAACTTCACCTGTATATCATTTACTTAATTTAAGCTATTTTCTATTTCATTTTCAATAAATAATCTTAAATTTCTTCCAATACTGTCTAACGTCAACTTTTTTTATCATCCATAATATTTCCATCATTTCAAAAGGCAGAAATATGTTTATCGTTGTTTAACAAATATGCAAGCGACTTAGATAGCATTCTGGACCTGAACGGAGTAGTATGAAGGAAGGAAGAATTGATAGAAGAAGCGAAACAAATTGCGAGAAAACGGGTCGTTCGTCAAAG
>CAKAEH010001876.1:0-24879 GCA_916381525.1 Cercopithifilaria johnstoni | reverse complement strand
TTACTTATAATTTTTAATTATCGATTATCTTTTTTTCAGTAAACACTTACTGATTATTGTTCTTAATTATCGATTATCTTTTTTCAATAAACACTTACTGATTATAATTTTTAATTATCGATTATCTCTTTTCAACAAACACTTACTAATATACTAATTTTTGATCTTATCAAAAATAAAAAATAATATATATCAAATTTTGATTTTCATTAAATTATTCCAAATAAATGTAACATGTATGGGAGATATTTCAGGATTTTATGTTCTACGATGAATAATGTGACAGAAAAAAGATAAAAGAGATGGCTAAAATTAAATTCAAAATAAATTTAATGCCATCAAAATAGTATGTATAATCGAATAAAACCATATTCCAAAATAGATGATAATGAAAAAATTTTCTTTATTAACAAATAGGAAGCGATATGACGATATTTCCAATAGCATACTTTATGATAGATATATTGTATATTTTATTAGAATTCAGAAATCATTATTTTCTGTTCTATCAATTCTCTGTTATATGTGCTATCATATTTCACTGAAAAATTTTTCAATCAATTATTCGAAAGACTAAAAATATGAAATTCTTACTTATAACCGCTAATGTTGGATCATTATTTGAAGAGGTCAACTATTTATGCATTATTCATTTTTCCTTTTTTTTTTTCTAATTAATTAATTAAAATATTGATTTTACGTAATGATATTCTTATTCCGTTATAAAATTTTCTTTTTAAAAAAAAATTTTTAATTTCAATTTATCAGTTGAATGAGAATAAATAAGAAATGAAAATAAGTAAAAGTAGAAAATTTGTTATAGTTCAATTTTATATATATTTATCATATATCATATTATTTTCAGTCATCTCGAATATCGAACGCTTGGTTGGCAACTTTTACACAGGTAAGAGTTATTTTTATAAGTTTAAAAAAAAGATAAACATATAAATAATTCCTACAATCTAACAATATTTAATTAAAATCTTTTCTTTTTCAAATAATTTTAGTGAAGAAAAATTAGAGTTAAAGAAATGAAAATGATTTCGATTTATTGTGAATAAATATATTTTATTTTTGAAATAATTTTACAATAAGAATAAAAAGTGTTGAAAATGTGTAAATGATCTAAAAGGAGGAATAGTTTCATTTGTTTAAAAATCAGAATTTTGCAAAATCTGAAATTAAAATTGCTTTTGATCATTTTTTATGTAACTAGATTAATTACTAATTGATTTTATTGATAATTTAAATTGGAAGAATTAGATTTCAGTTCTCATTAATTATAATTGTCACCTTTCTAGTATCCAAAATTCTAAGTTAATTTACTCTCCACAAGGAGAAATATCGAGAAATTAAGCAAAAATTACTAAAAATAATTAAATTTCAGGAAAAATTTTAGTATTTTAGTGTATGTGTGTGGGTGTGTACATGTTATGTAAGGTATCGAAAGGTGTGAAATCAGTAATTATGAATCATAGCAGAATGATTAGTTGGAAAAATTTTTAGGCTTTTCAGGCATGAAAGGATTATATTTGGAATGGTTTGAAAAGAAAAATTAATTCTTCCATTATCGTTAATTCATTTTTTTACGTTTGAAATGGTTTGGAGTGAGAAAAAGTAGAAATTGTTAAGAGAAGAAGTTGTTTCGAAACGAAATAGTAATTTTATATATGGAAAATTGAAATAGATAATAACAATAAATTATTGCTGTAATTGATAGAATGATAAGCATTAAGAAGGATTGCAAGAAAATATAATATAGCGAAAAAAGGAAAAGTGATTGAGAGTTTATTATCGTTATGAAGTTGAGAAATTGTTGATTGAAGTATGAATGAAATGATGAATAGTCAAATGAATGATTTTATAAAACTGATTGATTTGATAGTTATTAACATAATTTTAATTCTAATTAAAAGTAATTCAAATTGTTCATTCTCACTGTATTTTAGGCGCTACTACAATTTTTTGAGGGTTTGGTCAAATTATTTTGGTATATCCCAGGATATTGAATGAAAATAATATATAATATATGCGGGAAGAGTAGTTAGATAAAACTAATTTCAAGTAGAATGAATATATCTATTCAATATCATAAATCATATATTTTACCTAATGAATAATATGAAATTTATTTTTTTTAAATTTGTATTTGATGTAAATTTTAGGTTATCAGAGAAAGCAATGCAGATTTTATTGCCGTACATATGCAAGAAGTTGGTGGAAAAAATTCTGAGGAATGTATTGGTCAAGTACCACCTTTTTTGGATCATGTAGCAGCTAGCATGCATGAAATGGGATATTCAACCGGTCGTGCCTATCTGGATCTTGAATTTGATCTACCTGAAAGTTACAATGTATGATTTCTTGTTTCTTTTCAAACAATTATAGCTATTTCTTTTTGTATAACAAATTAAATTTTTCCTTTTGTCAAAACATTCTATAATATTATTATATTTGTTTCGTTTATTAAATTGTAGGAAAATGTGGAAAATTTCCACGTTTTTGATACTAAAAAAAAGTGCCCTTTTTCACGTTGTGAAATAATTTTAACAATATCATTATTGTATAATCGAAATAATTATGCAGTAAATACAAATGTTTTACAGGCTCTTGGTTCACTATTTTTCATTAATGATGCAACACTACCGCGGGTACGGCAATATGATTTTATAGCGAATCAATTTGTTAAATTGGAAAAAGTTTTCGAATCATATGATCGTGGTCTATTAAAATGTCGAATGCTGCGTAAAGCTAAATTTCCGAAAGATTTCTGGCCAACTGTTAAATGGGGAAGAAAAGGATATATGCATTGCCGATTTTGTATAGATCAAACGTTAATTTATTTTGCTATATAATTTGCAAACTAAACAGGATATATGTTTTCGGATAAGCTTGTAGCTTTCAAGGCTTCGGCTCTGCATTTGAAATTTGTTAATTTAACGCGCAAAGAAAAATGTAAATTAAAAGGTTATCTGACATTCATACGACAATAACGAATAGTATAAGATAAGAAAGACTTTCAGGAATTTTCCATAAAATTAAATTTATCTATAAAAACTTTTCAGTGTGTTCGATTTCGTCAATGTACATCTCTTCCATGATGAATCTAACATTGCTCTCATACATGAGGTTTCATTTTATTAACTTATATGTTTGTCTGAAAGTATAACTTTTGGAAATAACTCATATCGCAAATTAACAGTTTATCAAGAGATAAGATTTCCCAAAATTCAATCATAAACAAATTTATCATTAATAGATTTTAGGAGCGGCTAATACTTCAACTTTCCTCTCCTATGTTTAATGCTGTAATTTATACAATTAAGCTAGAGATGATAATGTGTTGTATCAAATATGAAACCAGTCTTGAAGTTTGAACAATTTTTATTAATTTTTTCTCGATAATAGGGGAAAAAATGTGTTAATTTATCAAAAGATTAATAGAAGTAATGAAAAAAATTTGTTAATTTTTGCAGAATCCTTCGCTTTATAGTGAAAATCGAAAACGAGCATTAAATTTCGTTTTGAAAGAATTGAAACGGGTCAATGAAGATGAAAATTACTCATATCCGCTTTTCCTGTTTGGTGATTTGAATTTTCGGCTTGATTTACAATCATTTTTGAATGTAAGTTTTCATCCAACAGTATTTGAGATATTGTTTAGAATTAATTTAAACTGACTCATCTCAGCGTGAAATATTTTGCAGTATATGAAATATATAGCTGTCAGTCTAAATCATTTATTTAGAAATTTTTCATTCAAAAATTTAAATCATTTAAAAGTTTTAGAACACCGTTTTTTTCTCCAGAGTTTTGCAAAAGTATCATTTTCATGAACAATCAACTTAAAATTTTTCTGAAAATTTTAAATGATAATTTTTAGAATGCATAATTCGAAGAAATTGGCCTAGTAAGTTCTTTCTATCATAAATGGATGCGTAGAGTTTCTAGAAAAAAGAAGGCACTTATCCTGAAACTTTCATTGCAGCGTATAACGGATGATACTGATTTGCGGGAAGATTCAACAGAATCAACTCAATCAAGCATTTACAGTACTGATGGATGTGGCGATTTATTAACGGCTGGTTCACCACATACCAATGAGCTTAAACCATTAACAGATTTCAGAAGAACTGTATCAGCGATTGAATTCCGGCGATCACCTGATAATTTCACTAGTGATGTCCCAAGCAGGTGAGTTGAAGGTATGAAGTTTAGTTATAATTAGTTTCTATTTCAATTCACAGACTTTGAAATAGTACCAATTGCATTATATTAATTAAATCATAGATATAATACATTGATGACGCTATTATAACTTTACAAATTTCGTAGTACATAAACCACATTCATTATTATTCTGTAATGTATATAGAATTTAATTACTGTAATATACTGAGCCACTTTGATAGATATGTTATGCTTGAGATTCTGAATATATTTACAGTGAAATTGATAATGCATATCATACATTACAAAGTGAAAGTAATTATTATTAAATTTTAGGGTGTTATTTTGGAATTAGAATTTTGTAATTAAGCAATTATCATAAAGTCAATGATTTAGCTGCATACTTCGGATTGAAAAGAAACTCTTCGATTATTTCAACCACAAGCGATTATTAAATGAATGGCAAGGCTATTTGGAAGATGATCGAGAAGTATACAATTTCCCATATTTGCGTGAACTTAGCATCAACTTTCCACCCACGTATGTCCAGTTATTATTTGAAATTCTTCAAAAATAATTTTTATTGTAATTTTAGAATTTTGACTGAATATTTTTTCTCTCAATCATCCATCTCTTTCCGTATCGTTTTTATTCTT
Source organism: Cercopithifilaria johnstoni (assembly GCA_916381525.1). Classification (NCBI taxonomy): domain Eukaryota; kingdom Metazoa; phylum Nematoda; class Chromadorea; order Rhabditida; family Onchocercidae; genus Cercopithifilaria; species Cercopithifilaria johnstoni. The sequence continues at coordinate 20,050 of CAKAEH010001876.1, read as the reverse complement.
CCAAAATGAAGCTTCATCTCGACATTGTAGCTCACATGATGCGGTATTATACAGTACAGCTATTGACACGTAAAAATACTTAGAGGATTTGCTTGCACCTCTAATTAGTAGTACTTGTTTATCGTGTCAAAATTTTTTTGCAAAGTTTTATACTTTTAGATATCCATGGAGCGAAAATCCGGATGAATCGGAATCTTTGATGAAGACACGTGCACCTGCATGGTGTGATCGTGTGCTAATGAATGCACAAGCCTTAGAAATGGTTAAACGAGATAAATTTGCTAAATATGATAGTTTTGGAAAAGATGTATGCATGGGCGATCACAAGGTTAATATTACCTTTGTTCTTTTTCCTTTTAAATTAAAATTTCTTAATTTCATTAAATTTAAACTATTCCGTTTACATCCAAAATTTAGTTAATTTTATATTTCCGTAAAAAAGAAAATCTAAAATTTAATTTAGAAAATTTTCTTTTAAAGTTACAAATTCGTGATAAAAATCATAAATATTACATTGATATTGCAGCCAGTGATGTTATCATTCGACTTGATTCTATGAACAAACTATATCAGCAATCATTATTATGGATCACTACGTGTATTTTTCATTCTGATATTTTGAATAACAAAAATTATAAACAACCAATTATTCCAGGGTCATCACCTCACTGTAAAAAAAAATTTTTTCGTTTATTTTTTTGTTATTTTAAAACAATCACAAAGCTAATTAATTAAAAATTCAAATTTTTTCATTTTTATTCATTAAATTTTATATCCCAAAATAAAACCTTCCAAATCTATTAATTCATATAATTGTTATCGAATAGTTAGAATAGTTTGCTATACTACTTTTTTTCTCATCGTTTTTTATGGTTATGTAAAAGTGAACAACGCATACTAATTTTTCCTTCATTCATTATTGTCGGATCTTCCACGTCACTTGTTTATTTTCTATCCGCAAAACAGCACTTTACAGTAATTATTACCGGAGGTAAACTGTTTTTCAATTATGCATACTTTCTGTTAACATTAGTTATATTACTGATAGTATCATATGCTTTTCTTTTATCCTTTAAACTTTTTCCTCATATATTGGTAGAATTTCATTTATGTTATCAATAGATTTTTGTTCTTCTTTCCCTTTTTTACCACTCTCGAATTATATACTCTATTAAATACATCATTATCTCAATTCCATATTAATTCTAATTCAAATTATTATCATTCATATTTATGTCTTTCTGGTAATAACAAATGTAAAATTTATTTGATGATTATATCAAATATCATTTGTTTTGGCAGATGTTGGCAGCAATTCATTTTTTGTAGTGCATATTATCAAAGATTTGAAATAAACAAATTTATTCTCATTCTTGAATTTTATTATTTGACATTTGTGAATTTAATGAATGATACAGAATGCCTTTGAAAGTGTTGAAATATTAATGTTGAAGAAGAAAAAGCAAATAATTTTCGCTTATTAATATTTTAATAGGCTGGCAAGAAAAAATTCGTTATTGTAGAAATTGCAAAATTTTGTTTCCATTTTTTTTTTCTTTAATCTTTCTTTTCCGATCAGTTTTGTAAAACAAAAAATTCAATCTAAAGCAATTTTATCAGCACTATTAAATCAATTATTTGACACCACTTCTATTTCATTCGTGGTGTGAAGTTTTATTTGCAAAATTTAAACAAATGTGGCAATTTATTACTCAAATGAAAAATTCAAAAATTAATTACCATAATTCCAAAACTATGTGTTTAATTTTGCTTACCAAATTTTTGCTAAACATTTTATCCCTTATTATATTCAATTAATGGCTACTTCCTTGTCCGTTACTTTTTGTAATTTAATACTTTCTGAATTGCTGACAACTTATTTTCTAGTCAAATCGGATTATTAATTACTACATAGTATTACATAGTATTTTATATTACTACATAGTATTTTATATACATATATTAAAGAAAAGCTACTAAATAGATTTTCGCCGGATTATATGCCAAATTATGTAACTCTGAATATTAGCATGTTCATTTAAATATATGAAATAATTCAGGATTTTATCCTGAAACGATGATGATGATGATGATGATGATGATGATGATGCATAATTAACCATCATTAATTTTTGTTTCTTATCATACATGCAAAAATTCCATCAATTTTATTTCCAAAAAATTATCGGAACCGAAATTTGATTAGTGATGTTGTAGTGATTGTGCAAATAAACTTTCCTTTCTATCCTTTCCTTTTTTCATTCTTACCACCCCATTTTTTTATCCTGTTGAAATATTCATCATCTCGTCAGTATTCAAAAAAAACTACTACGAATTAGTAATCAACAATTTCCACTGATTAACGGTTAACGATTCGCCAAGCTTTTCTGTGTATGTGTGTGTGTGTGTGTGTGTATGTGTGAGAAACGGAAATTGTTTAAAAATTCACACCCATAGCTGCTGTACCCTACTATATTGAATATCTGCGATATACCCACATATTATTTATTATCGCTATTGCTAATAAGCAACACGGAAAATAGAACGAGGATAATTTTTGTATTTTTTGAAATTAATTTAAAACGGATAAAAGAACAATACATAATAAATAATTGTCAAAGAAAGTGAATTTCAAAATTTTGTTTTAATTTTGAAATATAATTTTTTAATCGTTATATTAATTTTACTACTAAGATTAACTTTATAATATCTAATTTTTCATTTTTCCACTACTTAATTTTGGGATGATTTACTTTTAAAGGATAGTAAATAATATCCTATGATTTCGTTGTTATCATTTTTTTGGGTCCATTTTCTAAGCTAATCCTAATTTACCTATCCTATTATTAGGGATAATTTGAAAATGGAAATTTCAAAAACAGTATCAATTTTTTTTTGAAAAAAAAAATTAAATTATTAATATTATAGGGAAGAAATTATAATACCATAGAAAGAATTAAGGATCATCTGGTATCTTCAACAATCAACTAAATGAACAAACGCCATATGTGAAGCGTATCAAAAATGTTTCCGCCTAAAATTTTCCGTGGCCATTCACCACGTGTCCATTATTCTTATACTTATTTGCATATTTTTGATTTATATTATCAGTCATCATTATATTTTACACCCCTTCTTCTTCTTCTTCTACTTCGTTTTCCTCTTGTCTTTAATTATTCATCTCATTTAATAAGCTAAATGTATCATTTATCAACCATCAACAATTCATTTCTTACTATTTTACTCGATAATTTTTCCCTTTTCCTCTTCCTTTTTCTATCTCTGTTTCCTCCTGTCAACTATCATCTATCATACTATAATTCTAGAAGTTAAAATATTTCATAACATAATTTATTTCCGATATATGATAAAACAAAAAAATATGCACATGATAATTAATTTCTTTTTTTTTTATAGCAAAATAAAATTTTCATAAAATATAGTTGACAGTTTTATCGAAATATTTGCAAGTTTATTCATTTGATTTGAATAATTATTATTTTAAATTATTTTTATTGCAAATTTTTTTTAGTAAAAGCAAAATATGAAAAATCATTCTGAGAATTTTTGTAATAGAATGATTTTAACTGTGAATATGTTAATTTTGGAAGATGAAATTAAATTTCATTTTTTAATTTTTCAATTTTTGAAAAATTACATAACCAATGAAATTCTTAAATCAAAACAATCTAATTCTGAAAAAATTTAATTGCTATCTTTGCAGATTAAAAGAAGATTTCACATTAAATTTTAATTTCAAAATACTTATCAGATTAATTAGAACCTACCTGATAGTATTGAGAGTAAAGAAATAAATTTGATTTAATTTATTATTTCGATCTGCTAAATTCTGATTAACTGAAAAGAAAGAATTCAATAAATATTAATTGACGTAGGAATAAAATAATTTACATATGGTTTAATGTTAAATGATTTATTGATAATTGTGATAAAGATATAAATCTATGTGCAGACAGTTTATCTAATCATTATTATCTAACACTGATCTAAATGTGCTAAAATTATAAAGGCTTAAGTTTATTTACTAATTTGAATTTCATTTTTGATAAAAGATAAAAGTAATATTCGTAAATTGATAAATGTTCAGTGATGCCAATTGAATTGAAGAAAAAAATTCTAATTTTTTTTTACAAAAATTCCATTATATTAATTACTATTAATTACTAATATAATTTCTTAATAAGCAATCCTTTCAAATGGTAAAAAATTTGATTACATTTATTTAATTTCTTCTTATTCTTCCTTTATTATAATTTTGTATGCTATTATTAAGTATGATAATACTGATAAAGCATTCATTTAAAAAACTACTATTAACAATTAAATTATTTTTACCTGATCAATATATCATAAATTTTGTATGATTTTTCAATTTCAATTGAAATTAGCAATTTTTTTAAAATGATGTCATAATTTAGGAAATCTAAAATTTGCTATGGTAATTATAAAGTTTTACATGTGATAATTTTACCATTTAAAATTAAATTGCAAATAACAAAATCAGGCTAGTAATTAAAATTTATTAGTAATGATAATTTGCTATCAACTGCTGAAAAAATTAATTTCATTTTAGTTTTTAGAATTTAAATTAATTTAAAGCTATTTTAGAATTTAAATTAATCATTAAAATTTCTGCAAGAAAATTTGTAACCATTTTAAAAATATAAGCAAATGCTAACAAAAAAGCATATTTACTTGTTGTTCAATCATTAAATAAATGTATAATTAACAAATTGTACAACAAAGAAAATAGCAAACAATGGATTTTGAAAAAATCAAATCAAAAAACAATCGGTATGATAATACATTAGGCGGCAAACATTCCCACACTTATCGTACGTAACAAAGCAAAATTATCGACATGTCCAAAATCTGACGAATGATATCAAACCGAATGCTTCAAATAGTGCTACTTCCGGTCTATCCGGACAACAAAAATGTTGGAAAGGTAATACTTTTATTTTACTATATGTATTAACGAATCAAAGCTATAAAGGCCAATTTTATATTGAGGTAAAATAATCACCGAATTATCAAAATTTGATTATATGAAGGAATGAAATTAGTTTGGAAATTTTTGGATGGAATTATAAAATCATTAAATTTTCATTTTGCTACCTTTTCATATCAATTAATTTTAACTTTTCTCATTTTTCTTTCTCTAATTTCTGAGATTTCTTGCAAGATATGTTAGATGATAACATAATTGCAGAGATACAAAATTAAGAATTAATTATTGAAGCATATCATCATCCATTTATTTAAGTAATTTTACCTGAGAAATTAAAATTATCACTTATTATTATCATTGATAAATGTGAATTTACCATTACGACATAAGCATTTTTTTGCAATTTTCAACAAATTTAATTTTAGCTATGAAATTTTTGAATGATACAAAAGTTATTATTTCACCAACTAATTTCGTTCTAAATCTTTCTTTGAAAATATTTGTAATTTTATTAATCTAATATTTTTTCAAAATTATCCTTTTTAGTTTTCAATTGCTAGAAAATAATAATGCAGCAATATTAATGTATCACTTATCAACTGATGAAGGAATATAAATTTTACTTAACTATTGGATAGCCTAATAATAAAATTATTTGCAAATGCAGCAGTAAATGTTTGAAGAAATTTAAAATTAAGTTTTTAATTTTAACAGCAAATAATTTCATTCAGTGTTTCCGGAAGTTAATTTCCGGAATTACTCTCAATGGTATAATTACTGATTTATAATAATCTTCTCAAATTCATAAATAACATTTTGATAAATTGTTGCGTTACTTTTTTAAACTCATACTTTTTCCGTATCAAATAATTTTAAAATTTACACACAAAAAAGTGACCGAAAAAAAAGGTAGAAGAAGCATGAAATTACTTACTGATATCTTTACTGATAAGTTGATAAATTCTATAATAAAAAATTTTTGGTTATTTTTATCGAAGTCCTCATTTATCTTTTCATTTCTTCATCCTTTTTTCATTCATTTCTTCTTTCCGTTCACAATCACAATTTTTCCTTTCTATCCGATGAATATACCAATTACGATGAAAATACCAAATATGATAAATATACCAAATATACCAATGAATATACCAACGGATACTAATGAATTAGCAATGGTATATATATGTGTGTGTAAAAATCATTCTACACCAATCATAATAGTCATCTGTTAAAATCATCGAAAATAATCAAACAATTAATTAAACACATTAGTGATATGTGGTTAAATTTTACTTTATCAATTATCTATTCATATGATATAATTTGTAAATTTTCTAAAATTTTTATAACTATAATCAAAATTATTTTTACCTATTGATAATATTTAGAGAATTTCGGATGGGTATGTTTATGAAATGTTTATTTCTTTTCATTTCTTTCATAATCATTTCATATGATTATTTCAATATTTTATCATTTATGAGGCGAACATATCGGCTCTTTTATCACACTCAATGATACGTTGTGATATTTTTAAAATATATATTTCATTTTTTTTGCTTTGTTTTATTTTACTTTTCTTTCTTAATATACGAAATTTATAATGTATGTGTAAATGATAAGAATGGAATTATTAACGCACAGCTGTATGATAGTATTCAATTTCATTTCCTTTCATTTTTGTTTTAATTCACTTCTTTTTTTCATCTTATTAATTTCATTCAATCAATTAACAAAATTATTTTATCATTTAACAATGATAAAATTGAAATAATTGTATTTGTGTAATGGATTGAAATTAATTAATAAATTTAGAGGCATATATCATATTTGATATGATAATTAATCCGAAGAACTGTTGAATAATTAAATGAACAAATAAATAAAAATGAAAAAAGTGTAGCATACTAGCTAATTATTCTTACTTCCATTTAATTATTTAAAAATAGAATTGAACTAAGTTGAACTAAATTGAAGAGAGTACACATATAACACATTTTATATTAAATATGATGATGATGATATGATAGTGATATGAATGCTTCCAAAATTTATGACAAATTTTAATAGTTCTAAAAACTTTCTTCTCTTTCATCTTTTTTTAAAATGATATAAGCTTTAATCGAACAAATACACATATTCACAAGCATACAGTCATATCATTTCTTCTACTTTATTTCTATCACAATTAACATTTTTCCATAGTATTATAATATTTCAGTCTTTTCTTGACTTATTGAAATATATTTTTGGATATATAAAAATTTGAAATATTCTTTAGTAATTTCTTCTTCCGTAGTTTTTTGATGACATAATATATTTACCGCTCATTATCCTTCTTGTTATTAATTATTATCATTTCGTATTTTATTAACGTTTCGTTGTTTGCTTCCGATTTATTTTCAATCAATTGATAAAAATTTCCAATTAATTAATATTTGCCATTAAATTTTAGTTAGATTAAAAAATTTAATTGTTTTAGAGAAAAGAAACAAGAATATTATAATATTGAAATCAGCATGATGATATGTATAATCAATGAATGGTTCATGCAAATTTCTTTTATTCCGTTGAATAAATTAAAAAATATAACTTATCAAAAATCTCGAAAACTATCACAATTTAACAATTGTGAAATATTTGTGGAGCAAAAGTTTAAAATTCATTCTAAGAAAAAAATATCCTAAAATTTAAATTCCTTCCTTTTCTTCTCTTCTCTTCTAATTTGGATCATTGAAGTGATGTAGTGATGTTACAGCGATTAAATTTCGTTAAATTATCAGCAATAATATCAAAATTTCCGATTGAACTATTAATTAATGTTTAGTTAAAACTTAATTAATTTTAGACAGTATCATTTCATAATTAAGAAATATCATTTTATAATTTTGCCTCATTTCAAATATATTTCAACAGTTAATATTGTTGACAGTACACAAAACATTATGACATAATGTGTAATATTTTGAACTAAATTTTTGCAAAGAATAGTAATTATTATGTTTTCCCACAAATTTCAACATTTTATACATTATTTTATATCTTTTTTATTATAATTTGGATGTATAATTTAAAGAAAAATACGACTAAAATGATAAATCATTTCGTTGCTAATTTCTAACCAAAACAAATTATGCAAATTAATAAACAAATCAACAAAACAATAATGATCAGTTATACATGTATCCGATTAGAAAAAGAAACTCTAATAAATTTCAAATTTTATTTTTTTCTATTAAAAAAAGAAGCAACACAATTTATAATTAAAAACAAAATTTTCTTTACCTTCCTGATAATCTGGATAATGATGTTATCTCTTATCATTAACCTTAATTAAGTTTCACAGCAATTTTTTTCTTCTCTTTATTAAGAAGTGTATAAAATTGAGAATGGAAAAAATTATGAATAAATTTTTTTAGAGAGAGAGAGAGAGAGAGAGAGAAGGAATAGGGTGGTAGAAAAAAAAACATGAAAATTGAAAGGTTAAAAAAATGGAATCTTTTCATATATGATATTATATGTAGATATATATATGATATATAATATATATACGGGTATGTTATACATGGTCGTACCGGAAGTGTTCACGGTCATCATATCGCTGTTCCATCTAAAACTGTCATTTCTTTACAAACGCCACTCATTCCTTCATTCATAATAATTTCGTATTTTTTTTTCCAACATTCCCAAATTTGCTTATTTCATTTGTCGTATGAAGTGATCGTTATTATATCTGTTTTGTGATTCCTTTTCTTTCTTTTTTTCTCATTCCCTCTCTCTCTCTCTCTCTCTCTTTTTCTAACTTTTTTGTCCTTCATTTGTGAAATTTTGCAATATTTTACGATTCGAATAGTATCATCATTTACTACATGATCTCTCTCCACTTTTTTTTAATGTTGTTATAATTACTGAAAATATGATTAAAATGGAAAACTTTCAAATAGGAACGATTTCAGTGGTAACTGATAGAATTTTAGCATTTATGGAAATTTATTTGAAATTATCCGATACTCCCAAAATGTTGTAAATTTTGTAGCATTATTAAATGAATAAATTATTATTGGAACTATATTTATTCCTTTGTTTTTCCTAAGATGATTCGTTTTGATTGTTATTAAAATTTATGTTCAAATGATCAGATAGTATTTTATAAAATAGTAAAACGATATAAAATAACTTAATAATGTTAGTAAATGGAGCATAGATTAATATTATTCGTTTTTTTGATTTTTGTAACTTTTATCAAAGAATGAAAATTTAAAATTTTAGTTAAGCAACCAACGGCTGTTTTCAGTTGTTTTTATTATTGGTAAGTTTTGCAGAATTATCATCTCACCACCACCTGTTCAAATAAATATTTCACAAAATCGTCTGGAAGAAGAAAGAATCCTACCATTGTTTAGGTTATTTCTTTTGTTTCATTTTAATCTTAAATTTGTAATTTATTTGTTGAAAATATTCAAAGGAAAAATTTTCGCTAAAACATTTAATTCGTAAATTATGTGAAAAAATAATAATTTATTCACTTATATATTATTTATTATTTTGTATTATTCATTATTATTATTTATTATTAATTATTTTATAATTTCCGTTTTTGTTTTTGCGGAATGAAATAAGTTAAATGTGTTCCACGAATTAATTCACTGATTTTCAATTAAATTTAATGCAAATATTTCTTTCCTAAAGGTATACTTTCCTAACAGGTATGCATGCATGCATTAGAAGAATATTTAGATTCTAATATTATCAAAAATTTCTAAATTACGGTTATCTTTTGCAATGCTTGTAATTAATTAAGCCAATAGTTAAATACAATAGGTTAATAGTTGAAACAATGGGAAAAGAAAAATTAAGAAATAGTTGGTTATATGATAATGACAATATTTTATGAAGTAAGAAGTTCTCTTTTTTTCTCTCTCCTTCCCTCTCTCTCTCTTTCTCTCTCTCTTTCTCTCTCACAAATAAGTGCATACGGTAGTATTTCAATAAAGTGCAATGATTTTTAGACAACATATCGCATGTTGTTTAATGATTTCATCTGTTGAACATCGACAAATTGATTATTTCATTCTATCATTCATCTCTTTGTTAACGGCCACGTAGTTCGTTTCAACTTTGTAGTAATTTTTATGGTTGTAACAGTTTTCATACTTCCTTTAAAGGTATATATCAGCGATCGATGAATCTTACATATTATAATGTTAATGATCTATTCGATACATATTATTTACATTTGTTACCTTAATCATAGTAATAATTAATAGCAATGATAATTTGTGAACAATTATTATAATTATTAATTGATAACGGCCACTAAAAATACTAACTAACTGAATCTTATGTTGTAGTCATTTGGCATTTCATTCGTAAAATGTTCATTGGAATAATTTAATTGAGGCATTTAAAAGATGACATCAGATTAGTAACGATCAAATAATTAACGGTACGATATATGCCAGGATATGTTCTACTTATTCGTAGAATTCTCAATTTCATGAATACCTTGGGAAGTTTTTTTTCTTTTTCAATTGAATCATTTACTGATATAAAGTTGCAGTTCCCTGTAAAACCTAAAATTGTTAGAATTTCAAGTAATAATATCACTGAAATGACGTGAAATTTTGATTAAATACTATCATGATATTAAATTATATGCATTCAAGTACTTATCTAATTTTCCCGTACTTTAATATAATTCTGATTTATGTAAAGAATCAGTAAGTGATACAAAGAATCAGTAGTAAGTGATACAAAAGTGATACAAAAATATAATGAATCAGTAAGTGATAAAGAGTCAGTAAGTGATATAAAGAATCAGTAAGTGATGAAGAATCAGTAAGTGATAAAGAATCGGTAAGTGATAAAGAATCAGTAAGTGATAAAGAATCAGTAAGTGATATAAAGAATCAGTAAGTGATAAAGAATCAGTAAGTGATATAAAGAATCAGTAAGTGATAAAGAACCAGTGAGTGATAAAGAGCCAGTAAGTGATAAAGAATCAGTAAGTGATTCTGTAAGAACAAATACTTTTACAACAAATAATACATAATTGTACTTAAATTTTGCAATAACTAACATTCAAATCTTATGAAATTATTTCTGAATAATTTAATTTAATAATTATTTATTGTAACAGAAAACGAAATAATATCTAAATTATCTATGTAAAAGATTTTCTTTTTTTCTTATTTTTTCACTTTATTAAGTTAACTCTTTCAGTATTTATAATTATTTCAATTAAATAATCTAATTATTTTATTTAATGAATTTTAAAAGAAAATCAAAAAAAAATGAATTAAAATGAAAATAAAATAATTCTATTAAAATGTATGTAAAATAATTAATTATATACTGAATTATTATTGATATAATATAATTTATCATAATTATTTATACGTATATTCAACAATTAATCTAAATAATATTTTATAATAATTTTCTACAAATATTCAATATTCAAACAAATCATTGCATTCCTTCGTCTTCTACTCATTCTTCTTCGTCTTCTTTGTCATCGTCATCATCATCATCATCCTCATCACTATACAATGTTATGATACAATTTCGAATACGAATCCAATATTATACCGCAACATGTACCGTATTGTATAGCAGCACATCATCATCATCATCATCATCATCATCATCATCATCATCATCATCATCATCATCATCATTATCATCACCATTATCATCTTTCCCTCCTTCTTTCTCTCTCTCTCTCCCATATCATCTCTTATTTCTCCTTCATTACCATCTTTTCTCTTCTTCTCCACTCCCCCGCTCCCCCGCTCCTTATCGTTTTCTCTTCTTCATTTATAACATTTCTCCATTTTCCAACCCATCAACATTTATCATTGCTAAAACTGATGAATTTTTCACCGTATTACCATTTGTAAATAACTTACTATATTTTTTTTCATTAGTGATAAATGAATCGATACATAGATTTTATCATTGGTAAAATGATTATTGATAAATGTTCTTTTTTGATAATTTCATAAGAATATGATTGATAAAAAATTTTATCAACGAATGATTTAGATTAACATTTTTTGTAACGTTTATTATTTGATGAATCAGTTCTTTTTCAAACATGAATCACTTATAAGAAAAGCATAAATTGAGCTTATCGGAAAAGCACAAATTATAGTCAAATAATTATTATTCAATAATATTTGTCCTTCATTTACTCATCTATCCTCTTTCATTGCACTATTCTAGTGATAAAAATGATAATTGATTATCAGTTTGATTTTTACATTAAAATAATTAAAATTTTAAATTCGTTCAATTTTTAAAATTCATTGAATTTGTTAAACCATTTATAAGTGATAAATTTGTTTTATAATTTAATCAAATAATTATTTATTTGAATCTTTTTTTTCTCCTCATTTTCTATAATTTATTTATTCTCGAATATAGTCCAACTTTAGCGATTAAACTGTAATTATTGTTGATAACTGATAATTCTAATCAACGAATGAATTATGTAGTAAAATTGAGCAATCAATATCTTGAAACTTTTATTCGAGAGAATGGATTGAAAATGTGAAATTGCATTATCGCTGATCAACTAAGCTGAATTAAACTATCGGATGATATTTAGGAAATTTTAATTAGCAAAAATATGGTAGAAAATAAATGAATCAATCAACAAGTATAAATTGATAATCGTAGTTTGTCAATTGCTTAAATCTTTTATTATATTCTTACAGTCATAAATTATTGCAAATATGATGATAAGTCAATTTTACTTCATTTTTTTTATTATCTCATTCATTTAATTCATTTATTCAATAATTAAATACTAAATCTTGTAATTAATTGCATAATGATCGACTTCATTTATTTACTTACTTATTTCTGCGTTATGAAAAGGATAAACGACATTTGAAATGATTTTCAGAGAAAAGATAATTTTGTACTAAAACAATAACATGAAAATTCCACAGGTATCGCATGGATAAATTTATTATTCGCAATTAACGATATGACCTTTTTTGAACCTTACTGATTGGAAATATGTTTGTATCTTTTATCTAAAGATTTTTCCATAGCTTTTCAATTTGCATTGATCAATCACTGTATATATTTGGATGTCCGATCTTGTCACTTTTCCATTTTCCCTTTCCTTTTCATCTTTTCAGCTCCTCCTCTTCACCTGAAATGGCCTTGTATCTCCGTACTGGCTCCATTGTTCATATTGTTTATCATTGAAAGGTAATTGTACCACCAAAATCTACCTTTACAATTATCCCTTATCTCAGCTGTCTCATTCATTTCATCGCTCATATATCCTAAATAATAACCATCATCAATTTGCAACAAATTCATATGCCCTATCAATATTTTGCATTTTTGAATAATTAGGTAAGTTTTTGTTTTAAAAAGAAAAACAAAATTAAAGAAGAATGGAAAAATCAAATATTAATACTTTTGAACAAAAGAAAAATCTTTTAACTTTTAATTGAACTGAAATAGAAAAAAAATTTTTGAACTTCAAATTAAATTAAATTAAATATTTGAATGATTTAAAGGAATGATCGAATTAAGCACTGATCTTTTTCGAAATTTCCGACACCATTCTTTCTTATACTTTCAATTGTAATTGTGTGTGCTTTCAGGAGAAAATGATATTTTACAGATCAGATACTCTTTTTTGATATAGTTTTAATAAATTTACGGCTTCTTCAAATGAAGGACTGTTTGCTAAATCAGTCCTTCATTTGAAGAAACTGTAAATTTATTAAAAAACTCTTAGGCATCTGACAAGCTATGTTACATTAGGATTTTAAGACAAAAGAAAAGAAATATTATATTAATTGATAAATATTTTATTAACGCTTGTTATTAACTGTTTGAAAAGATAAAAGATTTGAACTGCTCATGTATTCTTCTTTATTTGAACGAAGAATGTAAATTATTCATAAGTTTAATTAATTATTATCTTAATTCTTAAATTAAAAGACTTTTTATCATTTAAATTTATTTTAATAATAGCATATTTGATAATTAATATTTTGTATTAATGATTGCAAATTCATTATACCGTAACTTCGCTTTCACAATAGTATGCCGTGAATGATATGATTAATTAATTTTTTTATTAAAATAATACATCATTCACATTACATTTCCAATATTAATTGTCACAATTAATGATAATCATCACTGTTATCATACAGATAATAAAAATTATTCATACTTATCGTTGTCATCATTATTACGATTATTATTATTGTCATTATTATTGTTATTATTACCACTGTTATTATTATCATTATTTTCATTATTATTATTATTGTTGTTGTCATATTCTAATGTTATTAATAGATCATTTCTAAATGTATACAGAAAATGATTAAAATTCCAAAATCTTATGTTTAAATCATAAATTATAAAAGAAATATTTGGCATTTTTCGAATATTCATGATAGAAAAAAAGAGGACGAAAAAGAAAAGTATTTCCAACGAATAACATTTTGTATTACGGTAGAAAGATTCGTTGAATCGTTAATCAAATTGATGCCCGAATATAATTTATGATAAATGCAACAAAAGGGATAAGTGGTTGAAAATGTCGTAGTTTTATTTTGATAATCCTTAAATTAAAAAAAAAGAAATAAGCAATTTGGAAATTAAGTAGCATATGGTAACTTCGATATTTCCAAACTTCAAAATTTACACTACCTTTGCCATTTAATATATGCAATATGTCTAATCAAATAATAGGTTAATCGCATAATTCAAATGGTTAATGGAAGAATATCTCAAATTTAATAAATTAATCATATGTATGAAGAAATATCATATATAAATAGTAAGTTCTTAAAAGTTAAAATTTTCGGAATATTTTATGACTATTTATTTTTCAATGGTTATATTAATAATTATTTCATTTTCTTTTTTCAATTTATATCTATCAATGTTTTGTTTTTGTTATCAAATGAATGAGAAAAATAATAAATGATAATTAGATTATATTTAATCTAATCTTAGCAATTAAACACATTGTTAAGGTTATATTTAATATAGTCTTAACAGTTAAATAAATACATTACTACGAATTATACTGATAATGTTATCAATAAAGTGGTAATATTACTATATAAAATGATATTAACGCTGCACATTTAAATTAGCCGTAATAATCCATATTATTAATATGGTAATTTATGGATGATCTCATCATGGTAACCTGATATACCTTTTAATAGAACGATATGTTTATGATTATTATGCTAAAGATTATAAATATCGAAGATATATGTGCATCAATGATTGTTTTAGCATTCTCTTAATTTCTAATTAAAAATTTAGTGAATTTTTTTAACATTTTTACCTTTTAAAATTACTTTTTTCATAAATTTTGAATTGTATGATGATGCATAAATCTAACTTAATTTATATTATACTAATTAATTTTATTAACTGAATGATAAAAATGAGATTAAAATTATAGCATTAATCATTTGATAATGTTAAGCTGTTTTTTTTTCATTGTATATTGATTTAGTTATGATACGTTTTAATACTGATCCGGTTTTCAATACTGACCTAATTATAGTTGTATACGATTTACTTGGTAAATAAGCAACTATTGTGTGTTTTAATATTATTACCTATTCAATGAATATTTATAGACATACTTCCTTTACGTATTTACGTTTCATTTATTGTAGCAATTTTAGAAATCTCATACCAATCATTTTATTATTTAATATATAGAAATATAAAGAATTGCAAATATTATACTTGAATCTTTTCTTTCAATTTTGAAATTTTATCATTTTTGATTTAAATGAAAAAATGAAGCTGGCAGAATATTTTCCTTTTGTTATTTTCATCCAACCAACTACATATACAGAATTATTAGCAAAATTTTATTGTAAAATTTGAATGATTGTTGTTGTATGTGTCATTTTCATTTGATTCAATTTTGATTATTAAATAAGTATTGATAAGCAATTATCACTACAAAATAATCATTCTTATCAACATACAATCTGTTAAATTTCATTAATAAGAAAATAAAACGAAATAATTGATATGAAAAAAAAAAATTATCAAATAATTTCGAAATTATCAAATGATTTTTCCACAGTGTCACTAAAAAAATAAACTATAATTTTTTTTGAGTGAGTAGTGAAGTCACAGAGTTATCGTAATTTTCAAGTATGATTTTCAAAGGACACTTTTAGTAGATGACCTTGTTCATAATACATCTTCTTCCACTTCCTCTATTCATCCCGATCATCCTCCCTCTACCATCCTCTCTTTACTGATATTGAAACTTCTCTTTTTTTTTGTATTGAATTTTATATCATGAACAAGTCGTTATGGATGAGGAATTTTTGAAAAGTTCATGGGAATTACGTGAATTGGTTGCTGACTCTTTCATTCTTAATTTCGAATTTTTATCACTTAACATTAAAGTTACAGATATGAAAAATGAAAATTTTATATTTATCAATTAATCTTTTCTAATTTCTTTTTGACATAAGAATATTTGGGATAAAATGAATTTTAAATTTGCATAAATATTACTGATATATAAATAGATAGATATAGATATGTAATTTCTTTTTGACATAAGAATATTTGGGATAAAATGAATTTTAAATTTGCATAAATATTACTGATATATAAATAGATAGATATAGATATGTAATTTCTTTTTGACATAAGAATATTTGGGATAAAATGAATTTTAAATTTGCATAAATATTACTGATATATAAATAGATAGATATAGATATGTAATTTCTTTTTGACATAAGAATATTTGGGATAAAATGAATTTTAAATTTGCATAAATATTACTGATATATAAATAGATAGATATAGATATGTAATTTCTTTTTGACATAAGAATATTTGGGATAAAATGAATTTTAAATTTGCATAAATATTACTGATATATAAATAGATAGATATAGATATGTAATTTCTTTTTGACATAAGAATATTTGGGATAAAATGAATTTTAAATTTATATAAAATATTACTGATATATAGATAGATATAGATATAGCTATAGATACATATAGATATGAATTTAAATTTAGATATTGATTTCAAATTTTTTCTTTTTTTTACCAAAATTTACATACTTTCCAAAATTTGCATAATTTACATACTTTGTATACTTTTGCAGAAATTTGAAATTTATTAATTGAATTGAAAAAAAAGAAAATGAATTTATTTTCAACGAATTAATATTATAATTTAATTTGATGAAAAAAAAAAATTTGCATTTTAATTATTTTCAATTTATAATTAATTATTACTAATATCATTTTATTATTTGCATTTTTAATAATAAAATTATGCAAATTATGCAAATAATCGTACGGTATATAAAAGTCTGAAAAATTATGCATGTCTATTATTGTACAACGTGTGGTGTTAGAAGACGATTGATTGCTTCATCCAATCAATTTAAAGTGTAAACTGTAATCATAATTGTAATTGATGGGTGTAAATAAACAAAAAAAAAAAAGAGAGAGAGAGAGACTTAATTACTATAATAATTTAAAAAAAATTTTTTTTTTTTAAAAAAATTAATTTAATAATATTTCAATTTTTAAAGGAAAAAGAGCAATGTAGAAAATTATAATTTCATTTCTCATTTCCTTTTAAAAATATTTTATTAAAAATAATTTGGAATAAATTATGATATAAATTGATTGATTTGTTTACATTTCTCATTCTTCATAATCCATCCATCATTTTCATCACATTCTATTTACCGTATTACCAAATATTTTTATTACTTAAAATAAAATTAGTTTTAAAAAAAAGAAACGAAAATTGATTATTCTATTTTTTTTTAAAAAAGATTACAATATTTGAATTTGATATTGCAAAAATTCAATTCTCCATCTTTCTTTGAAGAAAGGCTATTTGATGATTTATATGATAAGTTTTTCGTCTAACATTTTCTTTTCTTGTAGGAAAGAAATTTTTTGTTGTATGGTATGTTACGTGAATCAGTGAATGATGATAAATGCAATCAAAAAAGTTATTATTATTATGATTATTATGATTATATAGAATCGTTTTGTGATAACTGTACTGTTATGTCAAATAGTTACTTTTTTTCCTTTTCACATTTTCATATCGAAATAAATAATTGATATGCATTAAAAGATAAATTTACAATTTTAAATAGATTTTATTTTAGTGATGTTGTTGTTGTTGTCGTTGTTGTTGTTTAAGGAATGAAATTAGTTGAAAGGAATTGAATAATTTTAAGTTAAAATTAGGCTAATTTAAATATTTCATTTGTTTCTTTATTATAAAGCTAACTAAAATATTTCATTTGTTTCTTTATTATAAAGCTAATTAAAATATTTCATTTGTTTCTTTATTATAAAGCTAATTAAAACATTTCATTTGTTTTTTTTTATCAAAAAGAAAATTTGTATGAAATATTTTAAATTTGAAAATATTTTGTAATAATTTTGAAAAAATCTTTTTCTCCATCATTTGATTTTCATTTAATGAAATATTTAAAGAAAGAAAATTAAAACAATTCTAAACTTTTTTTTTGTTTTTATTAAAAAATAATTAATGAATAATATTAATTAATTTAATCTATTGTTTTGTTGTATGATAAAATTCAAAATTTAAAAATAAATGTTTATTTTTCAGTGTTACCTATATTTTCTAAGAAATCTGAAATAATTGAAAATCAGAGGGGCAATTTACCGTCAAAAGTGAAGGATAAAGCAATGCTTAGGCGAGATTTTACATGTTGGTCACAATCACCTGGTCACTCATCATTATATACGCCTAATACATTTTTTCATCATCCAAAAGCAGTTCCAATTATGAATGACAATCGGTCAACAGCAGCATTTCGTTTTGGTAAGTGAATTTAAATGAAAAAATGAAATATACTATTGGTAGCGTATTACGAGTTAAAATTTAAACTAAATGAATAGTAAGCAATGATTGCGGATTCCGGTTGCCGGATTTTGGTTGCAATAAATGTATGGGATATATTAATATGATTCGGATGATAGAATGAAGAAAATGTTGAGCGAAATGTTATGATTATTAATATTATTATCATTTTCAACAATCAATAAATAATTGTTTTAATAGAAAAAGAATTATAAAAGTTTTAAGAAGCAGAATTTTAAGAAGTTTAAAGTAGAGAGAGCAGAAGAAAGAGAGACAGAGAGAGAGGGAGAGAAAAAGCACAAAAAAGTGTAACTTAAGTTTATGATAAACTTATGAAATTTAATTAAATGTTTTGGCAGTTAAAACAAAAGTAGAATATATTATATTTACGAAATGATGTTTTCATGTTAACTTTTCAAATTAGTAAAATTCTTTTTTACCTCTCTCTCTCTCTCTCTCCCTCTCTATTATTATTGATTTGTTTCAAAGAGAGAGAAATATTATGGGTTAAACTAAAAATACGAAATAATTAATCATTATGAGTTAATTATTGAGAAAAATCTGTAAATGTTGACAAATGACATATAATGTTAATAGATTCATGTATTGTTATGATTGCCGCTTTTATTATTGTTGTTATTGTTGTTGTTGTTGTTGTTGTTGTTGTTGTTGTTGTCATTGTTGTTATTAGTAAGATGTATAGGAAGATGAAAAAGCGGAGGAGCAGTGAATGCAACGGATGACCTCAATTAATATTTGAGTGAAATAGGAGTGAGATATGATGACAGAGGATGAGATGATTTTGATTGCTATTGCTCCTGATGATTTAGGTTTTAAGAAAAGACCTGTTGTTCTATATTTTTCAATGGATTTTGATGAAATGAGGCACCAAAGAAGGTGAGCGGTGGAACAGTGAGAGGAAAGGGTGAAACCTTGAAAATGATTGTTGAAATGAGGGGACACGCGTCTCAATCAATGTCAAAACCCTAATTACCTGTCCGGCAACCTTAGTGCCATATGATGAGATTGTTGTTTGCATACGTTTTCTATAATGGAAGTCAAAGCTGCAAACAAGTGTCAACTTGAAAGAGCGGCATTTTGATGAAGTTTGCGGCTTTAAGATACATGACGTGCTTACACGATACGTACGAGCAGACACAT
>CAKAEH010001875.1:0-24898 GCA_916381525.1 Cercopithifilaria johnstoni | reverse complement strand
AAGGTTACAGGACTACCGGAAAAACTCGTAATGAACAAACATGATGGCTTGAATTGCTTTATCGAAATTAACTACTACCATTAATAAAGATTTCCTATAACAAAGTTTATAATTAAAAATGTTCTTAATATGTATGTTCGTTGCATACAAATGTTAATATAATACTAAAATTGTAAAGTTTAAATAAACATTTCAAAAGCTTACACAATATGAGATCGCAATTGATGGCCTTTGGCAAGTAACTGCGACAGTATCCCTAAAGCATTTCCTATCACGGTGAATGACGGACCATTTAACAAATCGATAAGGCGAAGCATCATCATATGAATGGCACTTGTGGATAAATATTGGTCCACTCCTACCACAGCTAAGTACATTGATGCATACTTCAAAACGCCAGTCGCTGGTTCAACCAGTGCCTATAAATGGCAATATTTTTCAATAAGTACAAGAAACTTAGAGCCTATCAAGATAAATTTCTAATAAAATATGTATCAGAGTGTTGAAATCCTTCAATTTATTCTCACTTAAGTTTTTGTCAGTTCAGTTAATTTTGATGTGATAACTGATTTTTTTGGTCGAAGCTGATATAGGCATATATTTAGGTATAATTACTGCGCGCAGAACATTTTAATAGAGCTATCCATATAGATATATTATTATGTGAACTAGTAGTGTTAAGGATTTTTACCTAAGTAAGAAGAGATAAACATTTCTAATCTTTATTTTTATAATCCCAAGAACTTCAACATACCATATGCTGTGCATCATTTGTTGACAATTCGATAAGCATTTCTAAAAAACCTGGCTCTTCACAAAGAGCTTTTTTATTGTCTCGTGAATGCGATGCTAAGTTCCATAGCGCAGAAAGTGTAGCGCACAAACATTTCGATTCGGCTGTCCGATATGCACGGAGTGAAGCTCGCACAAGTGCCGGAACTGATGGAGCTAACGTTGCACTCATTTGTGCATCTGCCATCCACGACAAATTTCGCAATAAACCAGCATATACCTAAATAAAAATTTGTTTCATCATAACAGAGGAGTGTGATGAGAATAAGTTTAATAATGTGCAAATATAAATACGCGTATGCATACGCTGCACAAATTTATAAAATTATGCATAAAAATCATAAACCTGAGCAAGACCATGGAAATCATTTATAATTCTAATAGTATATTCTATAAGATTCGGATGCGAACACAGACGACGTTTGCTTTGCGCATTTCCAAACGTTAAATTAGTTAATGTACTCGCTATCAGCTTCCTAATCGTACGATTCTCCACTGGACAATTAATATCAAAAGCATCTACTTCAAATATCAACAGCTCCGCAACCGCATCCAGAACACCTATCAGAAAATGCACTATAGATGATATGATACAAGAATGATAACAGAGGTACCAAGGTTCTGCATTAATATTATATATTTTGAATCTTAAAATAAGAACCAACACTTTGTGAAAACTTACCAACTACGGTAGCTAATTTACGGTATTCTTCCTCAAACGATTCCTTCATGATAGCTGTTAATGCGCCATGTATATGTGTTGCATAATTTGTACTAGAAGCAGTATTAATATTATGCAGAAAGCGTCGAAGCGCAAAAATCTGCTCTCTTACACAGTTAGCTGCTGGCAATATATGTCGAAGTCGTCGACGCCTGAAATGATCTTAGCAAGATAGTAAAGATTACTATCAAATAATTTTCAAATTTCAATTAATTTTCTTGCATTATCAGACAAAATATATTATTTACATGCGTGATATTAAAATATGTGGAATATTGATTTAAAATAATAACTGGATTCGAAATCGCGTTAATGACTGGAAAAGAAGAAACAGTTCAATCTAATATATCAATGGCAATTCTATTATAACAACTAAATTCTATCTAGAATGTTTTATCAGTAGATGGAATGAAATCAACACACTTTACCGATCTTCGTCTGCATATAATTTAATAATTCGTACAATCAGCAGTATACAATATCCAAGCTCACCTATGATCGTCGGGTTCCTCACTTACCAACCATTCCAATTGACGATGAATTTTCTTCAAACGTTCATCTTCTCCATCTTGCGGAATATTGTTACGAAGTGAAGTGAGCCTAGAACTTTAAACATCAATTAATAAATTCCCAATCATCGTTAATAACTAAAGTGAAATAAAATATCAAAATTTAATTGGCATCAGATAGAATTTGCAGTAATCTTCGTAGTATTTAATTGGCATAATATGAAAAAAATGCTACCGCAGGGAGGACAAAAGTGAAGCGATACGCTCAGCTACGTCCGGATTCATATTTAAGCAACTTCCATAGTATGTCGTGGATGAGGAGGATGCACTTCCACTGCCTTCTCCAGAAAGCATATAACTCTGTAATATTTTTCATAAGATGACGCTACCAAAATGTTATATCAAATAAGTGATTAAGAATGGTAATGAGTGAACACTAGTAATGAAGAGAGCATATGAACTGACAGTACGCAAGAGAGAAAAAAAGTACTGAAATTGTCTTCATTAATGATGAAACAAAGAAAACCAAATCACGATCAACCACGGGTCCTTTCAAGTGATTTCATGGAGGAGGTCGGGGAACAACTAGCCAGATGGTTGAGGACGATTTTTCCTTCCAATGCAGATCTCGTATATTTTTGCTTCTGGCATTGATAACGTTTAAGCAATCTACCAAATCCGATTTTTACTCTCTTTGAGAAATACTACATAACAAATTGGATTGAAAGGAGTCGCCAATCACCTATGCATTGATATTCCAGGAGGAACTAACAGCGCTAATCGTCCAATATGCTGTCCAGTTCACTTGAAAATTAAATTACCGATGATTTCAGTTTACCTATGGGTACACTTATTATGCAGCTTTTTGTTTTACAGCAATATTATGCACTCTTCCTGTCACATTCCCGAGGGATTGTTTGCATAGTATGCATTCAATCATTTCTTGCTTATTCTTCTACTTCAGTATTCCATTATCCTTTATATCTTTTTATCATATTCGACCATTTCATGTTTATTCACTTTCAATAGTCGGTGCAAGAAGCGCTTACTGAATGGAGAAAATGTCAACAACATTCAGATAAAGTTAACTGTCTACTTATGGAGATCAAATTTCGGTACTACTCGGAATGATGGAAAACGAGAAAAGGGAAGGGGAAGATTATATGCAAAGAAGATAACATTGGCTAAATCCAATAACAATAGATGGAGGGGCTGTTGTTACTATGATGTCTAGTAAAGTCCCCATTATTGGGAGTACCCAATGGAAAGGATCGAGAGTGGTGAAATTTAATTGCATCGAAAAGTACGTCCACTCGCCACGCTTGGTACCTCCGTTCGAAAACCAAAAACTGACCTATTTTCATCGAAATGGGTACTCTTCTTCATTCATAGGGTTGAGATTTCGCTGATGCGTTCGTTTGTATAGCTGGAGGGGACCCCGGGAGGTACCAGGTGCAAGAGGGTACGCGCAAAACTGGAGAAAATGTCGGGAGGGAAAGTGAATAGAGAGGGAAGAGAGTTTCCATGGGTTCATTGACCGTTGTTGGGGGCATCTTCCTCCTTTCTCTACGATCATGAGAACATTGTACGAAGTCACACATCCATCATATAAATTGTTCTTGTTCTATCGCTGTTCGCAGAATTGAAAATCAGGCCACTTCGACGGTCAAAATTACTAATACTTGATTGACCTAACCGGTCTCTATTGAACCTCTTTTAAAACTGAAATAATGGCAGAATTTATAATTTTCGTTTCATCACCAAATTTTCATTTTAATTGCAATTCTCTCGCTCAAATCGCTTAAAGAATATCTTGACATTCTTGGTTTAAATTGTATTCACTTGAATTTCCTTTCACTTAAAATGGATTACATGAATAAAATCTTTGAATTTCCCGAGGTTCATCCATTTGACGAGTAAAATGTCTGTGTAAATGCTTTCTGACAACCTTCTCTTTTCAAATGGTTATCAAGGAGAGATTTGCTCAGTTATCAAGGAGAGATTTCAGATACAAACTGCTTCTTAATAAACCGTTTTATAATTCCTGAAGCATCTGAAACTCACTTGAATTTTCTGAAGTACATAATTCAATTTCCATCAGTTTTTGTAAGTTGTTCAGATAGAAATTTAAACTACCGGATATAGGGTAAGGAATAACTACAGGTTTTGATATAGTAATTAGGTGAATAATAGCAAGTAATTAGATGAATAATGGAAGTGAGTGGACAAATTGAAATTTTGTGAAAAAGCATAAGCGATGACGAGAGTTGGAGAAAAGATGGATTAGATAAGATTCGTGTAGTGCCCGGTTTATTTGTTGTGTGACCGTGAACTTGTACCCCTTTGGAGAAAAGGGTTAAACGGAGAGAGGAGTCTGGAAGGGGTATAAAGAGTGGTCCAGGGGCGGAAGGGAGGGGGCGGGAGATTTCGTCTTGTTTTGAGAAATTCATGATAACACCGCAGAATCCTTTTTGTGAACACAACAAATGATGTTGTGGAACGCAGCAGCATCTCAAATTTTACAACATATTTCGTCTTCCTATTCATTCTTTTGGATGACTGAACTAAACTGACTGATAAAGGAGTAGTGTGTATAATAGGCTTTGCTTCCTGTATCTTCACCCTTCAAATATTAAGACATGGGACGCAGTAATCGAGTATATCGGGGGCTGACCTTCAAATAAACAAAATATTCTCTCTGTCTCGGTAAGAATGACGCATACGACGACGGGGGTTACAGTTCCCCTCCCTTTCCCCACCCGTTTCCATTCTATCGTCATTTTCAATTGTAAGAATTTCTTCCACAAAAGCAGCAACAGCGAAGTGAAGAAGGAGGTGAAGGATATTTAAAGAAAATAGGGACACCAGCCAACGACCTTTTGGTCAACATCACATCGAAGAGCGGGATAGGACGGGGATGGATGGGTGGGGTCTGATGATGTCTTCTTATACCCCCTTTTACAAAGCATACACACCCTCTTTTGAACTGAAATGAAATTTCATTTCAGTTCGTCCATGCTGCTCCAACGACGACTCCAAGTGTTCCTATCACACTTTCTCCTTCTTAGAACGTCACCAACTACTGTCATTAATATTTCCATTACTTGTATCATTAATCCATCCTATGGATTTGACCAAATATTCCACCATCAACATACAACAGAAACAACATCGTCATTATCATCAACAACAACAGCAACGAAGCCTAAATTCACAAATGTCAAATTTAACTTCAACAGATATAGGTCACACTTCACATAACATAAACATTAACCAATGTTCAATGCTGCTTTCTGCTTCAGCTATTATTCCTTTGCCATCAACATCTTCTATAACAACAAGTACTACTACTACTAAGAATTTAGTTCAGGAAAGTTCTCATTTATCTGCTGAAAATAATTCTACTTCTAGCCTGGTACAATTATTGACTTCACCAAAAACTACGGTTTTACATCGACCAACCCCGATACATCCCATTGCTTCACGTTTATTCACTTTAACGGCAAAAACTCCTGCACTGGAAACAAGCCTAGAAGCACCATTGGATCTCAGTCAGTCGACAGCTGCTCGACAACAATCGCTTATTAATAAAACACAGCAACAGCATCAATTAAAATTTCTTCCAACTTGTGCAAACCCAAGTTTAAATTCCAATTGGATTGCAATTAAATTTGGTGCTGCCGTTGGACCAAATCGAATGTCCTATCCACGAGAATTTAAACTTATGGTTATTAATTATTACTATACTAATGGACAGAACAAATATCGTACCTGTAAAGAATTTCAAATAACAAAATCAATGCTCAATGGATGGCTACAAAAAATTGACAAAATCCGACAGTCCAGGCCTGGCTCGCTAAAATCTGGCCGTAGCGGGCGAAAACCGCAATTTCCTGATATTGAAAAACAACTGTTTCATCTCTATCATGCACATTTGGGAACTGGAAAGAAAGTTGGGAATCGATGGATTCGGGAAACAGCTCGAAATCTTGCGCAGCAGCAATGTTCAGAGCAGGAACTGGCCGGAATGTGTCAATTTAGTGAGCGATGGTTAAGTAATTTCAAGAAACGATATAGAATCAACCTGAACCGCGACTGGTCTTCTGGTAATAGTAGTTCCGGAAGTCTAGGTTCTGCTGAATCTGTTAAATCCGGTAGTAGTGCCGCAGATTCCATACAACAATCACCTGCTAAATCTGATGAAGCAGCAGAAAATGAGAGTATGGATTCAGATGCTGATAGTGTTCTTAGCGATAGCTTGGAAACTCTAATCGATGTAGATGATCAAATGAGTCCAGACAATCCACTGACCATGCTTACATCTGGAACACTTCCAACAACTCAAGAATATGTTCAGGAAATTTTGAACAAACCTGGTCAACTACCAATCCAAGCATTCTATGAAAGATTTCCATGGTTATGTCGAAAAAATCAAACGGGTACGGAACCAGGCCGCAGAGGTCGTAAAGTTCAATTTCCAGGTGTAGAAAAAGTTTTATTCGAAAGATTGCAAGAGCAACAATCAAAGGGTGAGCGAATTTCAAATCGTTGGCTTCAACAACAAGCCCGTGAACTTGCTTTGCAAATTTGTCCTGAAGTATTACAAGAAGCGACAAAATCTGCTCGTTGCTTGTTTTCTGAACATTGGTTGCATAATTTTAAAAAACGTTATGGTGTAACATTGAAACAAACGAATCGACATGCTATCAATTCTTCAAAAACTACAGAAATTCCATCACCTTCAACTATCATATCTCAATGTGATTCTACCTTAACAGATGACCAAAATTCTATCCCATCAATCAACGATACAACAACAAAACCTGTAACAGATCTTACTACAGTGTTGCAGCTTCAAAACTGCTTTCTTGCGAAATATTACTCTCAGGAGCAAGGAACAAATGCAGAATCAGCAACAACATCATTACCGCAATCATCGTATCGCAACATCATACCTGCATCATCTGCATCTGTGTGGTATCCTGCACCGTTGACGCAATGCTTACTTTGATTTTCAAATTGTCATGTTCTGTTTTATATCAGAATTGAAATTTTATTTTCTCAAAGAAAAAATAAGCCTTTCTTTTTTCTGTTCCTTTTGTAATTTACAATTCATTTTGAGAGTTTCAAGTTCAGGGAATTCAAATTGTGTAAGATTTTTACCCACTATGTTTCATTTTTAAAAATCGTTCACATTTTTTCACGCTTTCAACGTTTTAAAATTTCTTTCATTGCTGACTTCTTGAAAAGTCTAAAATTATTTCTCAGACAAAACTTTTAAACTTAAAATATTTTTTTAACAAAACTGAATTAGCATTTAGAAAAAAGAAAGTTTCATTGATAATTAAACCGTTCCTTTTGACAAATTAGTGCTGGGATCATTTTAATGATCTTTTTGTTTTTTCCAACTTCTTATTTATTTATTTATTTGTACTTTCGCATATATAAAGAATTTTTGTTTCCATTGTTTCTTTCCTTTTTATCGTTGAACAGTGATTAAACCAGGTCTTTTACAAAACTGAAAATTCCAACCTGTGATCTTTAGCGTACATTGAAACCGTACGATACATTCCATTTGTATATTGTATCAGTGATATTGTGTTTGTACTTTTTCTCTTTTTATCCAGGTCATATGCAGGTATAATTTGTTCTTGAATTTCTTAATTGACATTTAATTCCTTTCATAGTTTTTAATTTATGACTTTTTTAAGTTTTAATTTCTTGAGAGAATTAAAATCATAGTTGTATTAAAATCAAAAAATTGCGATACCATTGATCTCTTATAAATTCAAAATATTTGAACTTTTTAGAGAATCAAAAAACCTGAGACCTGCCGGTTTTCTTTGGTGTTCACAAATTGGATAGAATTTTTAAATATAAATTTTTACCTTACAAAACCTTACCAAGCATGTCATCCTTTTTTCATTTTTTTTTACCGTTGAATTGTTTTTCCCTTTTTGAATTTCTCATTGTTTTATTTATCAACGTGGAAGTTATTTACGAAAAAGAAATTTTTCTATTCTTTCAAGATTTAAGGTTTCTAATGAGGTCAAAAGAAGACAAGAAATGACCGTGAACTTATTTGATATTTTGCAAAATTAAAAACCATTTGAAAAATGTTGGAAATACGGAAAAAACAAACATTATCAGTAAGCGATCAACCAACAGATTTCGTGCCAATCCTGAAAATTTTAATTGCGGAACATGTGCATATTATAATCAAAAATTACAATCGATTAAAACAAACATATATTTTTATTAATTAACATATACATATTCTGAAGATATTGGTCAAAGTGAAAACTTTTATGTAACATTTTTTGTTTGTTCCACACTTTCGCATATTCCACAATTAGATTTCTTGTAATAATAAAATGCTACTAATTAGAATAAATTTTTGGCTACAAAGGATTCATTTATTGTTGCATAATTTTGTTTTTCAATGAATATAAAATGTTGAATTGACGAATATTCTCAAAAGCTATTCTTCCTTTATGATGAAAGATATCGCGGAATCATTTTTAAATTTATTAATTTACAATGAAATTCAAACTGAAATTCGAAAATAAGACAAATAATCTGATTCAAATTCATTTTAAATAGCAAATCGAAAATGAAATTGAAAACGATCGCATAAAATATTCAGCAAAATTTTATATAGTGTAAAATTTAATCCGAAAATTATTTTAGCCAATTCTTCCTGAATTGATTGTAAATTTATGTAAGCATTTGTTCTATTTTAATATTATGTCATTTGTTTAAGCTAAACAGTCCACGAAATAATCAAATTTTGTTTAAGTTTCGCATGCTTCTCAACAATTCCTCACATATAACTTTCTAATTGATATATAATTAATGTGAATAAATTTATTATAGAATAATTTAGGAAAGATGAAAACACAAATATTATGTAATAAGAAGTTACTTATTAGATGAGATAGTATGAAGTAATTACACGATATGATGTGATGTCCACTTCAACGATATGATGTGATGTCCACTTTCGACGATTCTCATTTCACTTCTGCAATTCCATTCTTCTATCTTCTTTTTTTCTCTTATTCTTTAAACTTTATCACTAATCCAGTTTTTCCTATTAAAAAAAGAAAAAGAATTGATACTACCGTTGTTATCGACGTGACGGTCAGCTGATCGGTGTTTCACGTCCAATTCTCTCCATCCCTATTTATTTATTCTTCTTTCATTTTCATATCCTCTTTTTCATCATCATACAATATATATATAGTTTTCTTTTCTTATCTAAAAAGTGAAGGTGAAGAAGGAGTGGTGTTGAAAGGGCGAACAATTTAGAAAGGATCATTGAACCAAATTTGGAAACACAAAATGGAACATCGTACCACTGTCGTTTAAACTTCAACCAGACGACAATTCTAAACATCAGGTGGTGTTATAATTAAATAAAATGACGTCACGGAACGACTATAATGCAAAAAATGAAAAATATTTATAAAAAATGAAATTTGCTTACTACATAATATCCAATTTCACTTCTTAAAAAGCGATTAATTTTAAATCAGTAAAAAAAATATTTAAAATTAAAATTTAAATAATATAATCTTTTGTTACATTGAAATTAAATGATTAAGCTATATCAACGAAAGCTGTAACCACGGATTTGCATGACCAAAATGATGTATATTTCCGCTTCAACAGTAATTTTCCGCCACTTCGTTGCTCAAATATTATTGATGATGTGTTTACTATTAATGAAATGTTGCAGTATATAAATGGTGAACGACATCTTACAATTCTGTACTATGTTGACAGTTAGAATCTTCATCATCGACTTCTGTGTGCCATTTTGAATGAAGAAGGATAATAATTTAAATAAATAATGAGGCCGGGCCTAAATTGAAGTCAATTGTTTATCACAAAATGTTTACAAACCGTTGCATTTTGGTAGTTTGCCAGATGTGAAAAGTGAACATTATAAGTGAATTTCATTTCTTTACACTATCCTAATTTTTAGGAAAGTAATTAATTTCGGCTGCAAAATATTAAAGAGAGTTCTGAAAGATCATATATAATAATCGATCATATCCGTAATAAGCAACGGATATAATGAAAAATTATACTTTAATTTAGTAAAATCTTATCAATAATAAAGCAAAACAATTTTTCTGAAAAACATAATAAATTGAATTAAAAAGAATTTGTTGTAAATAATTTTCGTAGTGCAATAGGAAATGGAATAAAAGATATTTTAGAATAAAATCGATGTATAATTATATTTAAAGTAACAATTTCATTCCTAATACTCCCAACCACTTTACGATGAATTTATTAATTATTCGCAATAATCAATCTCAGGTAAATTTAGTTTTGAAGTTGGAACTTTTGGAAAAAAGTTGTTTCAATTTGAAGGTTAGATTTGATCTTCAATTCTGAAAATATATGAAACAAATAATGACATCGTCATTTGAAGACATTCCATTTTATTTTTTCTTTTTTAAGGTTGAAGTCCTGGAAAGGTCATCATCCATCAGTAAATTGTTTTTCTTTCCTTCAAAAATATCTCAAAGCTATCTGTTCGTAAAAATATTGATTTGTAAAAAACGAAAAGGATTGATTAATCATAAAAAGTTGTATCGAAGGATGAATCATTCGTCTATTTAAATGGCAATATTTTTGAATCATTCGTCTATTTAAATGGTAATACTTTTCACTGTTTACAATTAATTTCTATTACTATAATATTAGAAATAATTTTTTCCCATTTTCAAATCCATTAGTAATCAAAAAAAACAATTAACAGGTGAGAATTTCAATAGCAAAGTTCAAAAGGTTAGAATTTAAATGTAAAGTTAATTTTAATTGATTATTTGAGAATGGAAATGTAAATTGAAAATGCGAAATAATAATAATAATTTTTGATTTTACTTCAATTTTTCTTTTATAATAATTTTTTTAAAAAAGTAATTCCAAATGAAGATCTTTGTTCACTTTTAACTTTCAAATTGTTCCTCTTTTTTCAGAGATAAATTGTTGTATTATTTTACCGATCGATAATTAACCAGAAAATATGCATGATTTATCATTTAGTCTATCATTTCTCAATTTTGTGATTTATTAAAAACTATTACATTTTCTTTCTGTACTCTCTTCCAATGAAAATGTTGAATAAATGTGTTCGAATTTTCATTTTGTTGTTATTTTACAATTATAACAATGAATGTAAAAATAATTTTAGCTTTACAGTAATATCTTCCATTTCAAAATTCCATTTAAATTTCATTTTTTAATTCTAATTTTAAGTGAAAGCAGAAAGTTCAGAGAATATAAATTAATACAATTTCATACTAATTTTTAATTTTTATTATTCATAGAAATATGCAAAATAAACAATAAAGCTAATAATTATTATAATAGCAAAATTTTTATTATCGCAATTGCGGTGTTTTGTAGTATGGAAATAATTTATTTACTAATTTTCAAAATAACTAAGTTCGTGTAAATCTCGGGAAATATTATCTACTCGGGAAATATTATGTACTTTATAAGAAATTTATTCTTAGAAAAACAATCTCATTCCTATGCATTGTGATGAATGATTTATTGATTAATTAATTAATTATTGATTGTTTAGTGTATATTTCATAAATGTAAATTTACTGGAAATATAGCCCAATTGAAATATTTGTTATAATATTTGAAAATAAAAAAAATTGTGATTTCCAAATTTATTTCAAATTTCATTTTCATCTTTTTCATTCTCATTTAAAACAAATTATTTTTTTGTCTTTTCTTTTTTCTTTCTCTCTTTTTATTCCATTTTCAATCTTCTCATTCAATTCTCTCCATTCTTTTTCAATCTCTTATTTTTCATTCTTCTCATTCTCTCTACTCTTTTTCAATCTCTAACTTTTCATTCTTCTCATTTTCTCCAATCATTCTCAATCTCTAACTTTTTATTCTTAAAAAACAAAAAATTGAATTTGGAAACGAATCTGAAACGCTGGCAATAATTGAATTGAAAATTCCATTTCTTATTTTTTTAATTTAGAAAGAAATGACTGATATATGGGCAAATACATTCTCTTTCCCACTGATTTATGTTGTATTGACAGATAATTTTAATTTTTGTTTTGCTCTAAAACATTCCAATTTTCTCGCACATTCTACAGCAGGAAGGAAAAAATAGAATCATTAATATTAATGCTTTCGATGGGAAAATCAACCTTTCAATTATTGAAAAGACCGTGCAGACATATGCTTGATCGCACTATCCGATACTCCCGCGGTGTCGCTTTTCACTCATTCATATATATTTTCATTCTATCAAATCGTTTCTTCATTTCATCACTAATTTCTCTAATTTACTCTGAAGATATCACTGATTGAATTATCCATTCCTTGGAGTGATAAAGAGATTTATCTTTTCCTGTTCAATTTTGATGTGATATCGATTGATTGAGAGTACTATTAAAAATTTCAAACTGATTATCCGGTTAATATTCCTATCGAGCGGAATTTATGCTAAATATTATTCATCCTCTACGACAATTACACTTAATGCTCAAATATGAAATAATTTTCTCATCAAATATGTTTTATTCTATTATCTGGAATTTTTTAAAACTCTCCGATACACTCTCTTATCAAGTTTCCTTATTTTTCCACTCAATTAATTAATTTCAGTCATTAAATGATCACTGAAGCTATTATTCATCATTATGATCTTTAATATGTAAACATAATAAATATCTTTGATAAGTTAAATACTCAAAGACTTAAATATGACTGAATGATTTGAATTATAACGAAGTTTTTTTATATTACACAGCCATTGCAAATTATTAACAAAAATTTGATTTATCGAATGAAATAATTTTATTAATGTTTGTGTTTATAAAAGTAATTTTCTAAGTATAATTTTTGAATTAGAATGCAGCAAATGCCAAATATTGTTGAGAAATCAATTTCAACAGTAAATGAAAAACAGCCAATTCCATACAATTGCAAAAATACCTATTTTCTTCAGGTAAACTTACTCTTTTAATGCTATCCAACAATTTATTAATTTTATCAAATGACAATTCATTAATATGATTCAGTCGCAAAGATAAGAGTACCATTCTATTATAGATCATATAATTAAAACTTAAGTAATTCATCAAATATTTGATTGATTAAAATTCAGAAAATATCTAATGATTAGAAAATTTTTTCAGATAGCTTTAGTGGTATGTTCTTCATTGGTAATGACAGGATTTTGTATCCTTTGCGCTATATTTTTCACCTATTCCGGTGCTTTCATACTTCACATTTGCCTTGCATTAACCGGTGGAGTAGCTGTCTTAATTGGCGTCTTTACACATTTTCCAAGTGCGCTTCTGTTCCATATGATTGTGCAGGTTAGTTAAGTTTTTAAGATTTCAAAAAATATTTTCAATGCTAATTAATTATGTTTTTCTTGATAAGATTTTTCTTGATATAATAACTCTCAGCTAAACATATAATATATTACACACACACACACACACACACACACACACACACATCGTTTTCTTTGCTTTGTTTCAGATAGTTTCTACGATTTACTTATCAATCATTGCCGTTTTATCCATAAACATGTTCTTCAATCCAAGCCAATGGAAATTTGATAAGGCCAATTTTCTTGGCCACACAAATGAGGGTAAAATTGCTTTTCCCTAATAAATTTAAATATATATATATCAGAATATATCAGTAATAAATATCCTAATAAATATATCAGAAATAATAATAATAAATATATATCAGATAATAATAGATATACATATCAGAATTCTACATGTTTGTTAAAATTCAACTTCTTTATTACGTAAATTTAAATTTTTTGTAAAACTCAAAAATTGAATATTTTAAAAGAAAAAAGTAAAATTAAAAGTAATCATTGCAGAAATTCGGGAAAATGGAGCTATACTGATGTGTTTCTCATTATCACTGATACCAATATCACTCTGTTCATTGGCTGCTGCCATCCAACTTTTCCATCGTTTGTTATCTTTATATTCATTAAATTCTTTTTGTCATATTTATCGATCAATGCTAAATCTCACTTATAATCTTTTTTTAAAAAAATTTCAAAATATAAGAAATATAAAATAACACTTAAATTGTCATTTTTATCAATTAGTATGAGTCATACCAAATAAAGTAAATGTAAATATATTTTAGGATATGGTGAAGAGAAAAGGAATAATATAAAATCTAACGATAAGGTTTAGGGACATTGCGTGGAATGAAAATTTGTGAACATTTGTGATGTATCGGATTTATATGAATTCAAAAAAAATTTAAAATTTAAATTTTGATGTTCAAATTTCTGATTCGAATTCCTGTATTTCCTAAATTTTTTTACTTTAAATATGATAATACCTAAACTTTACAATTGAACTTATATTATCAAAAATTAGGACAATAAGGAAAAATGTTAACACTGCGATTAACTTTCCATCACTTCTTCAGTTTGCAATTTTCTTTTAGTTTGAGTGATCCTAAGAAGGATAATGTAATCCACTTCCAATATATAAAAAGTAAAATCCAATCTGGCAATTTGAAGATCTGAATCATTACTATATTTGCCGTGGAAAATTATTCAAATTGATTATTTTAGGATATCACATTTGTTTTTGATCAGATATTACTACACAGATGCAACAAAAAAAAGACAGTTCATTTCCGTGTTCTCGAAATTGATCAAAATCGGTCTAAAAACTGATCATTACAATTTTTGCTGTGATGTAATTTAACGTCCATATTTTGTAAAGCAACAGAAATCATTCATTGATAAATATTGTAAAATATCATTCCATTTGGACAGCTAATTCCGGAATGAAAATTATGTGTGTAAAGTTCCGGGAGAGACAAAATATGAGTTCAAAATTCTTACAAATGCAAGGAGCAATGATGGAAAAAAAAGTATAAAACAAAAGTTAAAATTAAATGATAATTAGAGATTAAATGTTTTTTCCTCTTTTTAAAATAATCATATCATTTTCATTCCCATTTCAATTTATTATTTGCAACAAAAATATACGCACATTCATTTAAAGAGCGCAATATATAAAAGGTCGCTGTTGTGATTTGTGTTGAAAATAGAATGAATAATTTATTTTAGTGATGGCCCTTTGATAAAATAAAATAACAGAAATTCGATACTATCAAATAATTAAAATATATTGAATTTTATTTAATAATAATAATATTACAAAAAAAATAAATCATATCGATTACATTCCAAAATTGGAAATTTATGATAAATTTGCAATTGTTTTAGATAAAAACTAATTAAATAATTAATGTTATTTCACATATTATTAGCAAAATATTCATATTGAAAAGCACATTTTTCTTTCGTTGTTAATATCCTTTTTCCTTATATTTTCCGGAAGAATTTCGGAAGAAAAGCATATTGTTTTTTGATTTTTAATAAAGTACAGCATAATTGATCACTTATGCTGATTATCAGCGATAACAATCAAGCTGTGACTTAAAAATAAAACGCTGTAATACGCTGTATTGGAATGTTTATGAATAATTAATTAGGATGCCAATATTAATTTTTGACAATTGAAATTAATAATTTGCAAAAAGATCATCCTTTTCATGTTATTAAAAGGTCTATAAAACCAAAAGACAATCCGGTTAATTGCTGATTTTATGGAACATTTCATTGATTTCATTTATTAAATTTTAAAATTAATTCGTTTGTTAATAGCTACGAAAGATATGAAAAGCTCTTATCAATTTATCTCTTATCAAAAGCTCTCATCTTCTATGAACAGCTCTTTCTCATAACATTCTATTCAATGATATAGCACTTAAACTTTTATTTAATTAATTAAAATTATTTGCATTGATTATTAGCGTTAATTAATAAAAACTTTTTTATTAAATTCTCAGTTAATATATTGGATAAATTTAAAATTCATATATATTTTTTAATTTTTAATTTGTAATACAAAAAAATGACATTAAGATTTTTAAAGCGAAATATTTCGTCTAAAAATTTATTCGCATAAATTAAACAATGCAAATCAATTTCACATTGTTTATTGTTAGAAATGAAAAAAAGATCCAACAAAATTTTTGTTTGATCTGAAATTTCAATTTACCTTTCTAATTACAATAACACATTGCTAAATGAATTTATTTCATTCAAAAAATTATTCTTCCAATAATAAAATTAAATGTCGGAAAATAATAAAAGCGTACTAATCGCATCTGTCACTAATAGAATTTTAATCAAACTTTTTCCATAATATCCCTTTTATTTCATTTGTATATTTGTTTAACGGCTAAAATGTGAAAATTGACTGATAAAAAGACAATACCGAAAGGTTGAAGGTTCTTTCATCAACTTCTTCTTTTGTTTAAACAAATATATATTAATGACGACATTGGATTATTGCGGTGCACTTCTATATTTACTATCGACATAGAACAATTAGCGCTTTTGTCGTGGATATCAATTGAGAGAAGCTGTAATAGCTCGATAATAATCGGTCAGTATTTTAATTCGGTAAGTTTACGCTTTGTGCGACTTTATCGAAGCGTAAACTTATCGAATTAAAATACTGACCGATTACTATTGAGCTAAATTAAAGCGCATTCGGTCTTTTGGTTACTTTTTCTAAGTTTATATCTTAGAAAAAAAAGACGGGTTTAAGAGGCGAAATTGAAATCGGTCCATGCTACCAGCTGTTTCGATATAAGATGAAGGTAAGTGAAAGTATTGCATTATTCCCTGCCAAAAATAAATATTACTGAATCAAAATTTAAAAAATGAAATTTCACATTTTTAAGTTTAAATCTCTTACTTTCAAAAACTAAAATCTTATATTTTACCTTTGGAAAATGAGAAAATAAAGCCTAATATTAGATTTTTAGTCAGAAAAGTGATGAAAATTTTGGAAAAAAAGTTTTGCCCATAAATTAAAAATAATAATTATTAAAATTTCATTGAAAATATTAG
This sequence comes from Cercopithifilaria johnstoni, assembly GCA_916381525.1. Lineage (NCBI taxonomy): Eukaryota > Metazoa > Nematoda > Chromadorea > Rhabditida > Onchocercidae > Cercopithifilaria > Cercopithifilaria johnstoni. Next base: position 7,896 of record CAKAEH010001875.1, on the reverse strand, counting down.
AAAACAATTTAATTCCTTATTCATTCTCTCTCTCCCCCTCCCTCTCCCTCTCCCTCCCTCTCTCTCTCTCCCTCTCTTTTACTCCTAATTTTTCACTTGCAAAAAGCAAATGAAATTTATTTATTTCTTTTAGAATGCTTTGACCAAAAAGAAATTTTACACATTTGAAAAATTGCTTCTTTGATTTTCCTAAAAAACTCAAACAAATATTTCTTTAAAACAATTCAAACATTTAATATTTTATTGCAAATTCTTCGCATGGAATTGATTTGTAATTTCAGAATTTATATAAATAACAGAAATATTAATTAATTAATTAATTAATTTCGAAATTTCTTTAATTCATTAATTTATTATCAAAAGATTGAAATATCAAAATTAGAATTAAACATAAAACGGTGAAATTTCTTCATTCACTTAGCAAATTATAAAAGATTGAATAAATGATTTTAATGAAATTTAGAATTCAAAATTTCTTCACTTTTTAACAGAATGATTTTTAATGAAATAATTATTGTTATTATCTTACAGTTTTAAATTATCGATAAATTTGTTTTCAATGTTTTCATAAAAATATTCGCTTTTAGTTTTTAATATTTGTTAATATCAAAAATTAATGTTAGTGAAAAAACAATGAGAAAAAAGACAAATTAAAAGGGAAAATTAATAAGAGATGAACTTTGAACTGCCTCATCGAAATTTGAAATTTTGAAATAAAATGGCAATTTTGAATAAATTTGGCCTCATATTTTAGGAGAAAAATTTTTTAAATCATATATGTTAGCATTAATATTATTCTTCATCGAATTTTATAAATATTAAATTTCTAAAATATTATTGAAAGTTTGTTGAAATGAATAAGAAATTTTTTGTGTTTGACGATTATCGAAGATGAAATTTAGCTTTGTCGTCAATTCTATCAAATGAATGATTCTAAAACAAAAGAGATATCGATGATTTGCTCATTTTCTTATATTTCTATCCTTAAATATAGCAATTTTTCATTTATAAGTAAATTTTTTTAAATGCAAAATATTAATTCATTAGATCTGATCGAAATTTATCACCAAACTAATGCACTATTTCAATTTCAAAAGTTTATAATTTAAAGTTAGGCCTGAATTACTATTTTAGCAGCAGATTTTTTTTTTGGCAGACGAATTACTAGGCCAAAATTATTTTTTTACCATAGTAATGGATGAATGAAATGAAGTAACTTGCTATCGTTAGTTTAGTTCCATATTTAACTTAACATATCCTTGCTGTTGCGCATATCAATTTGTATCAATCACTTTTTTTAAGGCCTTCATGGCCTCATTGTTTTCTTTCAATCTTTTGTCTTTGCTACGCCTAATTTTTTAGAAGCTTCCTCTAAAAAAAGTAATTTTTCATTTCTCATATTCTGGTCGAAATGAAAAAAAGTAGTTTAAAAGGATTGCTCAAAATAAATGGCTAATATTCAAAGTTTTCTCATTTCTCAATTTCCTTCATGACGGCAACTAATTCTATCAATACAAATTTTTCGGAAGTTTTTTGGTTATAGGAAAATTTAAACCTCAAAAAAATACAGTATGGCTTTGAGTTCACGTGAGTGACCTTTTAATGACAATAGTGATAATATAATCCAAAATTTGACCAACAAATTTATGGACTAAAAGGTCAAATTCTATCAGTCGTTCAGAATTTGTGCATCAAAAATTTTATTTTTATATTTTAGAATTCCAACTTTTATAAGATATCTAAAATGTGGCAGAACATCTTTTCTGCGAATTTCCATTTCTATTTTTTATCAATTCTCACTTTTATGATTCAAAACTCGAAATTATGTTGCAATAAAATTAATTTGATACAATTTCAAAATTGCTGCAATTTCCATAAATCGTTGAATTTGCTGATATGCGACAAATAGATGCCATCGTTTATCGGAGATAATATCATCGACAATGTATCTCATCTTTTTAATAACCATTTGCATGGCTGATATAGGTAATTTTGAATGATTTGATCATATTTGAGTATGCTTGAAATCAGAATTTTTCAACGTACCAAACTTTTTGCATTTGAAATTATCGGCAAAGAAAGAAAAAATTTTGCCAATTCGAGCTGAAATGAATGAGAAATGAAATAATAAAAGAAAATAACACTCTTTACATCTTCTCATTCCAAAAATTTTCATTTATTATAACGCCATTCTTCATTATGTGTAAATTTGAATTTATAAGAGTAATATTTCGTGGATTCAAATTCTCTCACATATATAAATTGTTTGAGATATGGTAGATGGAAAAGGGATGAGTGATGACAATGATGGTAATCAAATTACCGATGAACAACGTCTCTTATATCATTTATTTGATCAATACGAGAAAGCTGTAAGGCCTGTGAGAAATGCTTCGGATACGGTGGTGGTAAGAATGGGCATGACAATGACCAATATTTTCGACATGGTTTCATTTGTTTTTCTTTTATTGTTTATTTCAGCTAAAGCAAAACAAATGGCTGTTCCAAGTAAAGATCACCGAAGAATATCGTAGAATGCCTTTCTCAGATAGACAATAACATATTATCAATTATTTTGACTGTTATCAATCCTTCTTCTGAGTGTTCTACTTGGTGTTTTGAGAATAGAGAAAAATCTCTCAATGCATCAAGGAAGAATAATGAATTAGAATATGAGATGAGAGTTGCCAAATAATTCCTTAAACTGCTCAAAAATATTACCAATCGGTATATATATATATATATATATATTCAATATACATATGTACCTTAGATTTTATGAAATACTTCAAAAAATTTTAGGTGTCTTTAACATCTCACTGACTTTAGTCAATTTCATCGGAGACAACTTTGCGCAACGTGAAAGTATCATCACTCAATAACAATATTTTTGTGCCATAAAGCAAATATCATATTAAAATTCTCGAAGTTTTATTCTCGTATCGCACTAAAAGATGCCTTTTTAGGATGAGAAAAATCAACTATTAACAACAAATGTCTGGCTCGATCAGGTTGGTTCCTTCTTATTGATTTTTTCAGATTTTAAGCCATTTTATTTGAAAGAAGAAAGGAATGCTTTAAAAAATTTAGGAGTGGAAAGATGAATGGTTAGTTTGGGATCCTAAAGAATTTGGTGAAATTGAATCTGTTCGAGTACCATGCGATCTGATATGGCTACCTGATATTGTTCTTTATAACAAGTAAGTTTGCAATTCTATCATTATTAGAATGAATGAAATTCTTATTAAATAATTATTACATCTTAAAAATAAACAAATGAAATGAGTCTAAAAAGTTTAAGTTCACGTAATTTTCAAGTTGTTTGAAGTATTTAATTAGTGAAGATGGAATATTTAGCGCGGATGATTATACAATTGATTCAATGAATTCACGAGTAATATTATTTTATGATGGTACCGTCTTCTGGCCACCACTAGCACAACTTCGCAGTACCTGTAAAACTGATGTTGCCTATTTTCCGTTCGACAGTCAGCACTGCGCAATTAAATTCGGCTCATGGACTTATCATGGTGTAGAAAAGTTTAAAATTTTTTACCTGCAGAAATTTGATTTCAATAACTGGTTTTCATATTTAGGCGTATTCATATTTAATAATTTACGGATTTCACAGATAGAAGTAGTATATCGGATATTGCTGAAATTTGTATGTGGAAATTCATAAACAACCTGTTAGATTGATAAGAAAGAAATGTATTCAGGTTTGCAAGTGGATATTACAAACCGCAGTATAAATGTTGATTTAAGTTACTATATGGAATCCGGAGAATTTGATTTGGTGAGAGTATTTCAAAAACGTCGAGCCATTAAGTATACATGTTGTCTGGAACCGTATCCGGATATTACATTTTATATTCATATCAGAAGAAAGGTTATTTGTTATGCTTATGACACATAAATGATTTGTCTTAATTTGACCTTTTCAAACAGACTAATTAATTAAGATGATCAGTTCAGAATGATTGGTGAAAAGTCACCGGACATATGTATGTTACTTTCTCTTTGTAAAACATTCTCAAAGCTAAGTTGTCAACAAACAACAACAAATAATCTTTCTTGAAATTGTAACCTTAGATTAATTTATAAATACTTCATATCATTCAATAAGTAGTTTTTATGGAAAAAGCATAATTTCATGACTTATATTTTTGACGTTTTGAAATTGTTTAAGAATTTAAATTTGTTCAAACTCAAACTTTGAAATAATGGAATTTCTCTCAGGGATGAAGTAAAAATTTCTTTCAGACACTTTATTACTTATATAATATTGTATTCCCATGTCTAATGATGTCTATCTTAACACTTCTTGGTAATTCATTTCATTCCAAAATTTACAATTGAGTTCACTACTTTCATTTAAAATTATAAATTTTGATTTTAAATCCATAAATGGTGATAATATATGCCAGGAATGATATTTTAAAAGCAAACGATACAAGTAATCAGTTCCATAAATTGATACTATATGATAATGTGTTAAATATTGAAAGAACGAAATTAGAATTTCGATGCTTTATGAAAATTGGGACAAAAAATTAGAATTATTTTAATTGACAAGCTAAATTTAACTTAAGCTGAAGAAACTCAAGAAATATTCATTTCTCAAATTAATTTCCAGTTTTGGACAGAAAACCTAATATAATTATTTCAGTATTTATTTTACCATCCGATTCGAACGAGAAAATCACATTGGGAATTACAGTTCTTCTTGCATTCTCGGTAAATATAACCGCACGGGACACTCATCCATCGTTAACTTCTTCCTTATGAAAATAGATTGCATAATTTTTGGCATTTCAAATTTTTCTTTTAATATTTTGATAAAATGAATTATTTGAAATCAAAAAAGTGTCTCTTCTAATTAGACTGTTAACAAACAATATCGATAATTTCATTTTATAATATTCAATTACCATTTCTGATTGAAATTTACGGTGTTTTTGCATGAAATAATTTCAGGTTTTTATGTTAGCTATAGCAGAAAAAATGCCGGAAACGAGCGATTCGATACCTTTAATTGGTATTTATCTGACCATTGTTATGCTTCTGACCAGTATATCTGTCATTATGACCGTTATGGTTGGATTTATAATATTCTATTACTTTATTCAATTTTAGTATAGAGTTGTAAGAATTGTGCAGAAATGTATTGCATGTTAAAATGAATGTCTAAAACATTTCCATGAATCATTTCAATATTCATATATTCATATTGAAGAAATATTTGTTCAGGTGTTGAATTTTCATCATCGTGGTCCATTTGATCGTCCTGTACCAGAATGTATCCGTGTGCTTGTGTTAAAAAAACTACGACATTTTTTAAAAATAAATTTACGATATCCAATATATAGCAGAAGGAATATATCGAATGGTCAACCAGACGAAATATGCTCACGACAGATCACTGGTCAGTTATTTTATTATTATTAATCTATTTACTTACCCTTTCGCTTTGAATTAAGCAAACTTTGCTACAAAATGTTAATTTATTATTGTTTAATTACAAGCACTACTTTAATTGATTAATTTTTGTCTTAAAATTATAATTATAATAGGATAAATTTACTTAAGGGTTGAAATTACATAATCAATTTGAAAATCAATTAGTTTGGTTGCAAGAAACCGAACTCGTCAATATTGATAAACATTTAAGAAGACATAAAACTAGGCGAAGTATCGATTTGCAACTTCGATTTCATAAAATACTACAGGTTATTCTATTCTAAAATAATTACAATTAAGAAATTTAATCATTAAAATCATACTTAATGCATATTTTCAAACACATAGACGATGTTAAAATTTTGATGAAATTAAAAAAAGAAACTTAACGCAATAAAAGCATAATTCAATGTTAACAAAAAAAGAATCATTTCTTATCATTCTTATCATTAGAAATGTCTTGCAGAGATTTTTAAGATATCATGAAAGAAATGAATTATATCAGATGATAACAAACGAGTGGCGTCACGTAGCTCACGTTGTTGATTGTTTATTGTTTTGGATATTTCTTATATGTACTGTGGTGACAGCTGCTATTTTACTTCTCATTATACCAATTGAATATCGTTTATCTGATGATTTTCATAATTGAATGTGTAATTATAAAGACAATTTTATTTTTTCTTTCATTTATTACATTTAATTAAATATTATTTTTCTGAAAATTGACAATGCATAGTATTAATATATTATAATATATAGTTAAGGATGAAATCGATTGATTTAAAATTAGATTTACAAATGAAAAATGTAAAGAAATATTATAAATTGGCTGTTGTTCAATCAGCATCACCGGCCATTAATTCCCAAAATTCTGCAAAAAAAACCAAATGATATGAAATTTTATGAATTTCATCATAGGATAAGAATATTTATTAAATTAATCTAAATAGTAAACTATAAAATTTAAAATTATATTTCAAATTAATAATGAATAATGACGGTAAAATGAAATTCAGCTATTCTCTTTTCCTAACTCTTTCCCCTGTACCTTCAAATTCAATTTTTCCAGAACCATCCTCGTCGATCTCATCTACCGCTGCTTCCAGTTGTTCATCACTTAAATCATCAGCAATTTCTTTTAGAAGTGCTTTTAATGTTGGCCGAGATATATAACCATTACCCTAAAATTTTCCCAAATAGTTCAATGAATGATTTAATGAAATTTAATTGTCGCTTAATAGACAATGAACAATGAAATTTCACAGACAAAATTTGGTATCAATTGAAGAAGGTATTAAATTTTCTTTTCTTAACTTTTGCATTAACGAGACATTTTTTAGCTCGAAAAAGAAAAGAAAAAAATGATGAAATTTAATAAGACCGATGGTAATTAAAATATTTGAATAGTAGAAACGAAACCTCTTTGTCAAAAAGTCGGAAAGCTTCTCTCAATTCCTTCTGCAATGTTTCCTTATCGACCGTATTTGCAACAGTGTAAACAAGAGCGCAAAATTCATCAAATTCCAGTTTACCGGATCCATCGGCGTCAAATTTACGAATTAATTTTCGAAGTTGTTTTTCATCAAAATCCTGTTCCATTGCATGCATAATTTGACCAATTTGTGTTGCCATAATGTAACCTTGTTTACCGCGGTCAAACATATCAAAGAATTTTTGATATTCTAAAAATAAACTTTAAAAAACTTGCTTTTAATAATTAAAATTATAGATTGAAATGAATTTAAGACACGTATTTTTGGTAAAAATTTTGAAACAATTTAGTTTATTGAATGTGATCTTTAGTATTATTAGAAATATTTATTATAGCAAACATTAATTTAAATTGTTTATATGTTTAGACAACATAATATCAAATTCGATCATACAATCGTGTAATGCTTAATTTAAATTAGTCAATTAAAATTATAATATTTAAATAAATGAAAGTTACTTGAAAGAAAAAGAGAAACCTTCAATTTGTGAGCCATCGATTTCAGCTAAAATCTCATCAATATCTTCCGCCTGCAATTATTTTACTTCAAATACAATCTTTCTTTAGTGAATTCCAAGAAATTGTGATAAATGGCATTAATAAGTGAAAAGAAATATTAACGCAATCTGTTCTTCTTCATCTATCCTTTCAATTTTTTCATTGATAATCGATCGTTAAAATCATTCAATACAATATTTTATTAATGCTTTATCATTGCTATATTTTTAAATCAATAGATTTAAATTTAGTGTTGCATCTCTATCGAACTTTTTCAAACTACCAATAGTAGTATTATTAAATTTAAAAAAAGTTTTTTTTCTTCCTTCCAAAAGCTGATTGGAAAAAAGAAATTGAAATATTAAAATTTAAAAGAATTACTCGAGTAAATAAATATATTATTTCTAATTCTCTCAAACACCTCTATTTATACCTTTTAAATT
>CAKAEH010001874.1:0-24908 GCA_916381525.1 Cercopithifilaria johnstoni | reverse complement strand
GCTCATCTGGACCAGAAATTGTTGTTCATGTTTTCAGCATGTCCCCACATTGCACATCACTCGCTTGGTTCGCTGATCCTATGGCATCTGTTGTGATAAAACTGATTTTGCAAGACATTCCAGTAGCTATCACTCCGAAACAATTATTTTAACTGTAGGAAGCCATTTTTAACAAGCAGAATGCCAGGACACTTTGTCATCCATAATTAATTGTCTTAACTTTGCACCTTTGTATAGTTGACATGACCGCAACTTGACATTGATGACAGTGGCAACGATAACTTCATGCTCGCTCGTAATTATTATATTAATTAATAAACTTAGCGACAAAAGTTGCATGTTTTCACTGCTGTTTTTTTTCTGCGCCCATTGTCAATTCTGGAACAACATTCTACGAAATCTGTTGTCACCAACCACATATAAATTTCCAGCAATATCACATTTTTCGCTGTAGGTTTAAAATTATCAGTTCGATTAGCGAAGTATCATCTCGCTGCCAGAATCATTTACAGTAAGATACGCATCCCTTCCTCTGCACGTCAGCCTAGCATCTCCATATTTTTCTGAAGTTATTCTGTGATACACAGGTCAAGTCTTGATCTGAACAGTAAACATGCAATAATGCCCTCTATGTTTGCTCGTTTCTGATCTGCGAAATGTTCATGTATGTTCGGGGAAACATGCAAACGAGACCCCCTAGCTCTAATGTCCCAGTAGTTACGAGATTACACACCGTCGTCCACTACGGTGCACCATTTCCTAGATCCACACCACATATCTCTCAACTCAGTGAGAATTAACTTCTTTCCATTTCCGAACCCTTATTGACATATTGTTCCCACCGATGCCACCGCATCCTTTATACAGTACCAATATAAACCATGGGCGCAAATCATTTCAGATGAGGGAGAACATCCTCAGAAATCTTCAAATCTTTTTGCCTCCAATCTGGCTTTTTCCCTTCTAACCTTATTAAATCTCGTGTTCTCAACAATCTCACAACTTTTTCACTGTTTATTCATTTTCCATTTTTCACTGCATGCAAACGGTATAAAATGCAAAACATCTCGAAATTATTGAGCTTTCTAACATTTCTTCCTCGTCCCAATAGTATCGTTAACACTTAACAAGTGCTATCTCGCTTCATTTTACTCAGTAATTTTGATTGAAAATTAAAAATTTCAACCAAACAATTCTTGGGATTGTTTGCTTCATTTCTTCATTTCTAGAACAATGAATACTCAAGGATTTCCGCTACTAAAAATTTAGAAAACAAATATTCCCGAAGAGCGGGCAACATTGATTACCTCCCGGTGAAAACATTTAATGAAGTGTGAGTATTACTAGTAGTGGTAGGAAAATGCAACAATTTGTACAAGACAATGGTCGTAGCATTCAAGAAGTAACATATATAGATACAAGCATAACAAAACAAATAAAGGCTGAACAAATTCGATAAGTCAGGAGGAAGTGTGCGCAACACAATGTACCAAAATGAAAGTGAATCTTTCCATATATATATATATATATATATATATATATATAAAGAGGGAATAGAATTCTCTGTTGACATCAGTAGAGACAAGAAATTTAATAACTTCCCAACATGAGTGATCCTGCTGGTGGTGAGGAGGTGGTACAATACCCTGAACTTACACTTGAACAGCTTGATGATATTGATAGGTTTCCATGATAACTATTAGTGAGAGATCGGTATCCGGGAGAATGCTGTCGATTGCGGTCTCCCATGGATATCGATGACATTTTGGTACCAATAATTGTTGAACCACTCTGTGACGACATGTACATAAAAGTGCTCAAATGCGATTCACTTCCACCAGCACTTGCTATGGCGTAACGCAGAGCTGGATGTTGTTCTGCCTGTGTTACCAATTTTGCTGGTACACTGCCTAACTTATAGCGACCTGAATTCAACTCCGATATTGACAATGGAAGAGACGTGTCACCTTCGGACAACCAGGGATGACGCCATATATCCTCCAAATCACACCGTTCATTTGGGTCATATTTCAGACATTCCGTAATGAGATTTTTGCAACCTGAAGTTGAGCTTCTTGATGTATATCATTTTTTGTTGGATTACTTGGATATTATCAAAGAACTATTTTCAGAATGTACATCAAACAAACAAACATTTTGAAATATGTCGTCGCCAAACTAACGGTCCTCGATAAATAATGTCCTCGTCGCGATGGAATGGAATGTCCCCGCAAACCATATCATACAACAAAATCCCTAGTGACCACACAGTTGCCTTACCGCTATCATATTCGGAATGCAAGATCCATTCCGGCGGACTGTACACGCGTGTCCCTGTAAATGTAACTTTATAACATATAGATGTTATAAATTAAATAACAGCAATTTAATCGCTAAAATAAGTAGAAAAGTTACCTTCAAAATCAGTAGACTTTTCACCCTTTGTTTCATTAAATGCACCAGAACCAAAGTCCACCAATTTCAGGCGCCCAGTTTTCAAGTCCACAACCAGATTTTCGTCCTTAATGTCTCGATGGACAACATTCACATCTACACAAGCTTTCACAGTATCCACAACCTTCCAACAAAGTAAGTTTCATTCGTCGGAAAAAATTATGATAACTTACCAAATTCATATGAAAAACAATCGCTTATATATCAATCACCTGTTTGAAAAAATTCCGTGCAATTTTTTCATCCAGTGCCCCGTGTTCCGATATATAATCAAACAAGTCCTGGCATGGTGACGGCCGCTCCATTACGATCAGGAATCCATCTGATCGTTCAAACCAGTCGTACATTTGGATAACACCCAATATATTTCTACATTCCATTAGAAGGACTATCTCCACAGGCAGCTCCTCACCAGTGCTAGGACTCTACAACATGTAAAGTGTAATCAATCGGTAACTAATTGTTCCATACAAAAATGACAAACATAAAGTACGAACATATTATCCTTATGCATTAATAGAAATTGATGTAAAAGGGCACTCTACAAAATAAAAGCCTATACCTTTTTCCAGCCGATTACGTTGTCCTTTGACACGTACTTCACTGCCACTGGCAAACCATCAATTATACGAAACCCAGAATACACAGTTCCAAAGCCACCGCGTCCTAATTCAGATCCAAGCTTATACTGTTTCTTGAAACTTGCATAATCATGTCCTTAAAAAAATGATACTTTCAAATCAAAAAAAAAAGCACACAGCAGTACTAATTACACTAGTAAAAATCAGTTGAATGGAACTTATGAAAGATGTGCAAGCTGTTTCTAATAAAAGCTTGCTTCCTGAATCCTATTTATGAAACCTCTCACACCATACTCCAAACTTCATAACTGCATGCCAAAAATCCTAGCAAGCGAATGCAATTAGGCCAAACCTACAGATACACTCTTTCACGATCGTACTGTAATACATAAAATACATATATACACACATGCACATATACGCAAGTAGATTTCGAGATAGAGATAGTGTTGCAAAAAATTTAACATATAAATGTGAAGAGATTTATTTATATGCAGAAACATACCTTGTCTACTATTGAGGCAAGATGATGAAGATGGTGTGGTCGTTGGTCCACGACTCCCAAACCCTAATTTATGAGCGTTTCTCAACATTTCAGTTCAACGTGCGTGATTATTAAAATCTCGAATATGTTAAATTACAAATACCTCGCACTCCCAGAAATGTAACTATAAATTAATCTGAAAATGTCAACATCTCTATATTTTACTCTTCAATTACGAAACGTAAGAGACGTGATAGTGGTTCTCAGAGAAATGAAATTATCTGAAAATACGAAGAAATTAAGGAAATGGAACGCTCCCATAAGTTCAGGCTTCATGGCCCTTTCATTTTCAGTATGTGTTAGTGCAACTGCTGCTGCAGGAAAAACAGGAAAAAAAAGGATGAGGCAACTGCCACTGCTGTCACTGCCATTGCTGTTCTTCTGTGGAAACATAACAAGGCCTACTCTCCCTCTCTCTAGTTTGTCTTCGTGTTTCCACAGTGGGCGGGCGGGCGGGCGGTAGCGAGGGGGATATGGCGTCAGACGGTTGGTTGTCCATAGCCAAGCATAAAAACGAAAAGAAGCTACCTATAGGGGTTGATGCTCGAATCTGCCGCCTTATTTTTTCCTCCACCGGAAGTGTTATTATCGGGTGCAGACACTTTCCAGGATCTTTTCCAAATCCACTTCAAGTTCTGAGGGAATAGAGGGCTGATGGCATATATACCTTTTTGAATTCCTCATTATTAACACTTATTAATAAGCTAAGATGTGAGGAAGTTCAATTCATTAAGTAATTATAGGAGAAGAGAATGAGGAATGTTCAGAGATGAATATGTTAACACGCATACGCTTCGCTATTTCCTTTTCCTGGGTATATTCTGAGATATTAGTCCAGAAATGATCCGGAAATATCTCCGCCAAACAAGCTGCCACACCCATGTGTTGTGCGATGAAGTTGATCATTTCTAGATAGCAAAGAACATGAGCAAATAAATGAAAAAGTTGTAGCTTCCATCAAATATAATCACTCCCCGCCTTCCATCACTTTATTTTGCATAAGTGAACATTCCCTTAACAGTAAATTGGCCGCATATAAATCTAAAATAACGTGAAGACATGGTGGTTTAGGAATCCCTCAATGTTGGAGAAACTCTGCTGATGCCAGTGAGTAAAAGGAAGCATTTATGCCAGCGAGTAGAAGGAAGCATTTCGTAAAATATGGAAGTTTCCAGAACCTTCGCATATGATGATATAACGTCATTATTGTGAATATCCGTTGTGGAGTAATGATGAGCAATACAACATAATTTACGAATCATTCAAAAAGTTGTTGGGAAACTGTAAAAGAAGTGATAGAAAAGAACGAGTGAAGGCAACAGCGCCCGCTTCAAGGTAATTTCGGCCAAGCAAAAGGGTACAATTTGGAACAGAAAGAGGAGGCAAGGAACTCCTTGGGATGATGCACTCAGCAGCATTGACGTGACGTGCCATATATAACACGAAGCGGGGAGTTTATTGGTGCATACGAGCGAGAATAATAAAACTAGCACAAAATGGAGAAATAGGGATAACGAGCGAGTGTGGAAAATACCTGAACGGCCAAAGCACTATCCCAGTAAGCAACTCGCACAGACACTCCGTTCGCCACTCCGCCCTCATCCCCTCCTAATGTCTTCTCATCTGTCCGTATTCCCTTGTCATATTTCTTCACTCTATCCATCTCTTCTGACAGACAGACGGCCAGTCACACAGACATACACATTCCAGACATTGTCCAGTTCTCCCGCCCTGGCATAGAGCCAAATTCCCTACAATCGACGGTTGATGGGCTTTTACTTTGAAAACGAGCCCAATGGATGGATGGAACATGCGGAGTTAACGTGTACTTGAGTTTATGAGCAAAATCACGTGTTAAATACGTCCAGACATGGTCTCTATTTCGCGTGGCACTCCGCGCTGTCTGCTAAAAACAGTGCGTAGCACAGAAATGCTATTGTGTGTGGGATTGGAATGTAGCCAAAATGAAATAAGATGTATCCGACGGCGTTTGTTAGGCACGTGAATTATATGTGCTAGTGGTGCATTATCAAACCACCCTGTCACCGTCTCGATATTGTCTTCCTGTGGACCACCCTACACATATTTCTGATACCCTCGACGTGCATCTACCTTTCCCCTTTCATGCATATTGATGCAGTAGCATGTACTTCCTCTCACGTTGAACTCCCATATATACACTGAAAGTGCTGCGTAGCAGCCAAAGGCATTTCTGCATTGTCAGGGCTTTTAGTGATCATGGATGATTGTCCTACGAACACTAAAATTGTACGCTGATTACCTGTTCTAAACAGCAGGAGCAGCAACATCTCAATGGTCTATTGATTACCACGGCGCTATTTGAAAGTAAGGTCATCCTGACATCGTCATTCATCTGGCAGACCATTCATCATGAATTTGAATCGTGCGGGCTAGAACATTATTGTGTGAGCAGTGAAGTAAGGCGCAATTGTGGGGGCATCTTAATCCACTTAGTTTTTGGGAAGCTTATGGGTCATCTCTCCGTATGAATTTCTGCACACGCAAGACAAAGTGACATCATAAATTATTGCCATGCCAAGATCTTCACATCCATCACTGGTACTTGTCTGCATCGTTTCCGAACTTTCGGTCTGTGGGAATCCCTTTGGGGAGTGATAAATTGTTGACACGTTTCTGTTTCCTAACCTATTACAATTACATTATGAAGTACTGATCCTTCGCTACCATCGGAGTTGTTGGTTGTCTCTACTGCCAGTAGTTGTTGTTGTGATAAACAAATACGATAGCACTGGGGAAAAGGATTTGACAGTTGGAAATTTTACGATGACGGTGTTATTGGTCAAGTGAGAAGTAGTATTGAAGTAGTATTTGAGTGGTTTATTTTATTTTCATTAGGTGGATAAAGATGAAGGAAATTTAGAGGTTGATTCAGAGACGATGAAGTAAAGAGACAAAGAGGATGAGAGGAACCGTTCGTTCTGCACCTTTGTCCGAAGAACGCTCGATAGGGGTGCAACAGGTCTAAGGGAATGAATGTTGTTTCAGTATCAAAACAAACTCCGGTCAGTGTTTGTTTTACGTGTAGGTGAAACTCGAGAATGATTAGTTAGCGGTGGGTCGAGTATCACCGCAAATTCTCTGCTCATCTTCCAAACAAACGGATTCCAACGCGTTTCCGGTTTTCCCTCCTCTCTTCTTCCTCACTGTTTACCTGTTTCCTGCGTTAGAGGACTGGTAGTGAAGAACATAAATAAATGGTTTAAAGATAAGAATAAACAAACAAGTGGATAAGTGTTTGAATTTAGAAGAAATTTGACAAATAACTTGAACATATGAATGTAAAGGAAGGGTTGCTTGGTGTTGGATAATGTCGGTAGTGGTTCACTTGAATTAAATTCGAATGGGTGATTGGTGGGAAGAAGTATAATGGAGAAGCTACGGCCGTCTCAAATTGTTCTCTTCAGTGTTTTTGTCGCTGATCAATAAATCAGCGATTGACTGAAGAGTAAGGAATGGGAGAGGAAAGTGCTCGGAGACTGTTACTGTAACGGGAAATGGAGTGCTCTGTTACGATCCTGATTTTGTGCATCCTTTCACGGGGAATTTGTGCAGTAATTCTATTCTACTTATAAATCGTCCTAAGGTTACCAACCAAGAATGTTCAGTCTAACTGAATCAGTTATCCTTATATGCTTGTAATTTACATTTGTCAGACAGGACATTAATCGAGTATATTTTTATCAGGGGAAGCGTGGCGATGAGAACAAAAGAACAAGGGGAAGTGTTTAGAATGATCGGGAGCAGTCCTGATTTAAAAAAAATGAAATAGCTTTGAATTAACTTAGAGTAGCTTTCAAAAACTGATTAGAAACGAATCCATCATAGAAGCAAACAAGCAAAACATGAGTACAGCATTGATCTAACCAAGCACTTTCCTTCGTCGTACTGCCATTTATGATCTATCAATGATCCTCCGCAAAAATTGTGGGGAAAACACGAAAATTGAAATTCACATGTCGTGTAAATAGTTCAAAATAGAAAAAAACAAGGGCTCTTTAACTCTACCACCCGCACCATTTCCATGTACTACGATTTCAATTGAGAGCAAAGATATGTGGGGACAACATTCCAATGAACCAACATGTCTCTCCTATCTATCCTATCGTATTCTATTCTATCCTATCCTATTCTACCCTATCCTATTCTATCCTATCCTATTCTATCCTATCCTATTCTATCCTATCCTATTCTACCCTATCCTATTCTATCCTATCCTATTCTATCCTATCCTATTCTCTCCTATCCTATTCTATTCCATTCTATTCTGTTTTATCCTATCCTGTCCCATCTACTCAATCCTATTCTATTCTATCCATTCTATTTTATTCTAACTATCCCATCCAGTCTATTTAGATGGTGATTCACCATCTGTTGTGTTTATGTCTCTCTAATATCATTTAAAGAGGTACATGATGACATTCTCGCCTTAAGCATATCTTCAATGCTAATTCATAGTAGAAGTTGAGCAAGTAATGCGACCTTCCATTCTCTTTGTTTGCAGAAGGAACGAAGTACGAAGTTGAAGTACGTTGCTCAGTGGAATAGATGACGGGAAAGGTTAAGTCAAAGGCTGGATAGTTCGAGTATGGAATGTGCACGAACCAAAAAAACAAATGCGTCAAGGAAATTTATCCTTTTAAATTGCAAGATTCAAATTCAAAAAATAGAACTTACTTATTCCTGCAATTCTTATTGCTGCATAACTTCTTCTCTTCACAATGAAAATGAAAAAAAAAAGTAGAAGGAAGGAGCCATCACGTCGGAATATCGTTATCTATTTTTATCTAAACGTTATCTAATTTTTTTGTCGCAATTCTTCGTCAGATCCTCATAATCAATACATTTCTCTCTTCTCTCTTCTAGGGTTTTTTTCCCACTGACAGCATATCTGAAATCACAGGTCAACCGTGTATTTTACATTTCGGGAGTTTTGCTGAAAATTGCAAGTGCGGTGTTTGCTTTTTGAATAATGCAGTTGTTTAACAGCATTTCAGCTCTACCTAATAGTGACACTGAATTTAATCTGAGATACCGCCAATCACGTTAGTCCTTGTCTACCACTTCATCTGAAACTGCCTTTGAATCAGAAATAGTGATTTTTGTTATTTCATTGCTTAGGTGCCCAGTCCAACCAAATTAGTGTGCTGAAATTTTAAATAGCAGTTGCTATTACAAGTCAAAAAATGCAGCTGTTTCAACACTCCATCCGTTGATTATTTAGCAATAATTCAAATTTCTAAATGTTGACAAATTTTTATAAATTGTTCGAGAAAATTTTTTAAGACAGAAAATGGAGAGATACGTGTCTTAAAGAAATTTTTTCACTTTATTTAAGTCGACCTATGATTGATTTCGTAAGAAGTGAATGAAAGCAAATTATCATTTTGTTATGATTCGAAGAGCATAGAAAATACCAGCAATTTGAAATGTTCGATACCTGAAAGACGAATACACTTTTTCAGTTGCTGCAACAAAAAGCACCGAATTTCTCTACCACTTTAAAATTTCTTCAACAATATTTCATATCTCCAGTTATCAACTGAACATTTTGAAATAATTCCCAAAAAAAGCTGATTCCAAACTATTTTCTGTATATATATTAAAGCAATATTTGAGGATAATTCATAGAGTATTTCCCAACAAATTATCATTAAAATATATATTATTCCTTAGTTATTTTACGTTTCATGCAAATTGCAAAGTGCAGAAGTGCAAGTCTGTAGAGCAATTCTAAAGTGATTTAAAGATCATGGAAAGACAAGAGAACATACAATGCGACATGCTGCAAATATCAGACATAAACTTTTAATAGATTTTCATGATCTTTCCATGATCTTTAAGTCACTTCATACTGATCTTTTGTTGATGTGACAAGGAAGAAACCTTGCACAATGGCAATTATCGCACAATTAATTGAATTGAAGTGTCACAAGCTTTTAATTGCAAAATTGAAAGCTAACTCAAACTTGCACGAATCAGCTACTATTCAAATCTAAGATGGCATAGTTTGTTGATTGTTAAGACGAACTATAATTATTGCGAAATAAAGAGATTGCCTTCACGTATGACAGATGCAATCAGTGAATATTCGAAATAACGGCCAACCAGTGTCCGCTAGTTAAATCGCAGAAAATATCGAATGTCTCTTGGAAATTTTCGGCCTGAATATTACGTGGACATTAGGATAATCTATTTTTGGTGGATTATAAGATGTGCTTCCAAAAGGGCTAGAAAATGTGTCGCAAATCGTTGTTGAAACGAGTCCAACAATATCTTCTATATAACAATACTTTTCCCTTTTTGAGTGTTTGGTAGTTAATTGCCATTTTACACCTTTTTTCTCTTAGTATAAAACTGATTGCAAGATAATATGCTTAAAGACGGTGCTGTTGTTTACTGTACCTGATGAATCTATTAAGATACAGAGATGGAATGCAGCTGGAAGGTTACACTGACATAACATGAAGAAAGACCGTGGGAATCGATGAATTTGCATTTCTTCACACTACCAGACTTTGAAATACGTAACTGCTAATAAAACATTATTAGAATCTTCTTCCATATTTTGTGCTTTCTCAAGTTTGTTTATCTTTTTAGTCCCTCACCTTGAAAACGAAGTCACACTTTTCCTTACTGTGCAAGTTTACGTCTCCGAAATAATCTAAATTTCTTAATGGAAATTTGTGAAAATGTCATGAAAAAGTACTCTGAAACGAGAATTAGCAAGCAGTGCTGAGAGAGATTTCGGAAACAGCAAGTAACGGATAGAAATGAATGATTGAGAGATTATTAGGCTATTGGTCATTAAGGACGGATAATTACTGAGCGATGTGGGAAGTCAACATGGCCTGTAGGAGTGAAGAAAGGAGAGGTTGCATTAGTAATCATCATATTTGGGAATGCAAGTAATATCACTCGATTTGATATTATCAGCGACAGAAATATTTATTGTCAGTAAGGATGTAACGATGACCTTGCATGTCCTTTGCTTTTTACCTCTTTTACCACCTCATCTCTCAGTTTCAGTCTCTTAGCCTTATGTGCACTTTTCGAATTTCATCTTCCTTTCTCCGCAATAAGTGAAGCTTATAATCTCACTCAAAAATCTCCATTATAAATTTATGCTCGTTACCTTGAGGTTGATGTTGTCACTTCGCACCAAATTGCTTACCAGATATGGCCAAGGCTAACGATGAAAATTGGTGTGTGAATGGAACTTGGTAGCGATAGCATGAAGGGTGAAACTTTGAAAGTGAACTTCTAAACTTTAACGGAAGATAAAATACCAATTCTTTAGTAGAATGAGTACTTTAATTTTGAAAAAGGCCAAATTATGTTTGAAAGCATTATATCATTTATCACAAACAATGAAAAGAAAGGTATAGACGAGTCCTTTTCCGATATTTCCATTCTTTCTCATTCAACCGCAATGTAGTTTCTGTTCTCGAAGCCAAACATTGAAAGAATAAATTTTCAGAATTTGAAAAAAGGTGAAATAGATTTTTCTTGGGAGAACAACAAATGACAGTAATGCATGAACCATCTCAAAAACAGCAAAACATAATTCTGCGGTGGGTTTGAATGATTAATGTTTTTAGGGACAACTATTCGGTTTTCTATCAAATTTTCACGATCCACATATGACTAAGCCATTCCCTTAATAGAATTACGTGATACGTTGTTGCTCATGGAAGATATGAGTACTGAAGGCGCTTTTTTAATATAACAGAAATCACTCCTCTTATCCATTGGTAAGAGAAGCCAGTCCAAAGTCAGGGGACGTTATCGACGATGTTTCCTGCGCTTCCTTCGTATCTCCTTTCATTTTCCCGGTGATAAATCGTATAATGTTAATATTTGATGATTTTACTGGTCTATCTTAGATACATCACATTAATCATACGAAAGGTCAATGTTGTGTCAGAGAATGTCAATTAGAATGAAAACCTTTTAGTTAATAAATGAATTACTCCCCATAATAATCTCTCTCTCCATTCTCTCTTCTGGTCTTTAAAAATTGTGGATTGAAATTGAAGAAGAATCAAAAGAATACTCATAAAAAATAGGATGGTTGCGGAAAGAGACAACACATCTGCCTCGTTTCATATAATTGCAGGTGGCTGTACCCTGCTGTCATTAGCTGATCATATGAAATCGTTATGGAAACAAAATATTACCATCGAAGACAAAAATAGCTTTCCAAATAATAATACATGCTCGTCCACTCTTGTGAACATTGCTTGCTCTTCTTGCAAACTGCAGATACCACGATTAAAATTTGCCGTTCCTAAATGTCCTACGGTGTTGTACTATCTCCGCAGAATGTTATCTCTTGTCTTCTACTCTTTGTTCACCAAGATAGCCGAATTGTTGACCAAATAAGATTTATACTACAACTGTCAACGTACAGCTTACTTCGGTAATAAGGAGTCTCAATGCTACCCCTCCAACAGATTTAACAATACAGTATCATGTGGCACATATATTTCATATATAACGCTTAATATCGCTATCAAACACATCATGCCAAATTAGATCAGGTGATAAAACACAAAGTATGACTTTTCTATGAGGCACCAAGCCACTGCTATCTGACAATGAATTACGAGCCATTTTGTTGTACTTCAACAAAAACAACTGAACTCTCTCATTAAGTATCTTCCTTCATTGAGTCATCAGTATGCGTCAGAATTATCGCTTCTGGCTATGTCATTGAACGAAAACTTCCCATATTAAATCTAAAAGTTTCAAATGCTCATTTAAGCTTCCGAAAGTTTATAGTTTTGAAGAATCGATTTGAGGAACTAAAATTTGGAACGGGACAGAAGGCATCCAACGGTGGTGAATCGAATGACAACTTGGCGCTTTATTATAACTATCACGAAAACAGAATTCAGTTATCAGAAAAAAACGGAAAACGAATTCTTCGAGTTTCTTTGAAATTAAGTTTCAAATTAAGAATAGCCTACTAAATTTTTTAACCTGAAATACGTAAACCATTTCGTAAGACATGTAATGTAAGCTATTTGATGGACACGTTAACATGTGATGCAATTTATCTATTCATTAATCAATGAATACACTTATAGTACATAAGAAGTCAGGAAAGAGAAGTGGGTAACGTTTTGTAGCTATAAGCACAATTAGTTGACACAAGCCTTAACAGTTTCTGGACAGCGTCCATCAACTGACAATCCGTTTCATCCTGCTGTAATGACTTGAATCTGGTTAGTTTGTCTTCTGCTTTTGCGAAGCTCAATTCATCAGTTTCTGTCAAGCTCCACAAAAAGTCAGTTAGCGCTTTTTGCTGAAATGAGTCAAAATAAGATATATGAATTCACGAATGGCTAACAAAAGATACCACTCTCTGTCAGATATGCTTCGCATTTCATATCTATTTTCTGTCAGGCTGCGGTAATGCAAGATGTACAATCTTCTTCAATTTTTTCAAAATCGATCTGTGCTATCTACTTGATGGTATTACGAAGTCCAGATTCTGCATTTGTATTAATGCATATTCACTTCAGTTTCATCTTTATGAAAGTTTGCATTTAATTTGAAGCAATTGAATTCCATAAAAGATGTAAGTGGTCAATAAATAAACTGAGAAAACAAGGCTGCAAAGGATGATTGATAGCGAGATGAATTCACTTTTGCACTTTAGATCATTATGATTTACTTTTTAAAACATCAGACCACTATTTATCTGGGGATTTAATTCTAATGGTAATAAAAAGTGAATTCTACCTGCACAATTTTCCGTTTCAGCGCGTCGATGATGCTTACTTGGGCCGCAAACTGTTCTTCAAGTTGTTCGCTGTACTCACGAATTTGCTCTAATTCTATCATTGTATCATCATTTCTTTCTTCGCTTTTTGATTCCAATTTAGTCACACGACTTCTTAGCTTTGAAATTTCATCTTCATATTCGTGCGCCGTCTTCAATGCGCACGAAAGGCGATAGCGATATTCTTCAAAACGTCCTTCTAAATCTGTTCTGAAATTAAGGAAAATAGAGAGTCTTTGACTCAATATAGCACGATTGACTCAATTCGTGCTGAAATGTTTCCTCCTGAAACATTAAAAAATGATGCCTAAAATTTGGAGAATTTTCGATCGATCTAGATTGTCACTAATATATATTACAGGATTTGAAGGAGACCTAAATATCCATTACCCATTGATAGTACGAGTAAACCTCTCAATTATATCAGTCTCAATTATAAGTAAGCCTGCATAAGGTATGCACAAAACATAATGACACGCTTAACTTACTTTACTTCAGGTCTTATATTGTCCTTCAATTGCTGTATTTCATCGAGAGCAGTATTATGCTCCATCTGCAACCTAGCGTTTTCCTTCTCCAGCAGTTTCATTTCTTCTTCCTTCTTTGCCAGAATTCCCTTAAAGTCCGTTAAATATTTATATTTCTCATTTCCTCAGAACAATGATCAAACTGTCGGTTACGCAAGCGCCGCTCCATAATTGTCAATAAAATTACCTACCTCGAACTGTTGTAAGGATTCTGTGCACTTTCGTAACTGACAGCATAACTCATTATTTTCATTCATACAACACTGCATCTGAGTTTTCAGCTTAGCGATCCGGCTTAAATGAATGAATGCATCGGTAAGCATAAGCGTAAATATCCTTTTCAGATTGACTACTTATGCAAATTTCATACGCTGGCCTATTATCAAAATGCTCTATGCTTAAATAAAGATCATCAAACCTTTCTTGTTCAGAACCTTTATTGCTCTGCAAAACCAGCTGTTCGTCCTTCTGTTGCAGGAGATACCTCAACTTACCCATTTCTTTGGACATCCGATTCACTTCACCATTTAGCTGAATAAGTTCACTCGAATTTTTTTGAGTAATAATCAATAATAAGATTGAGAAGCTAAAATCGGAAAAATGTTCTTTTAGGAGCACTCAAATGGATTATGAATTTGGCTTCTCTTCTTAATCAGACATATCTAAAACATGTAAAAACCATTTGCTTCTCTGAATCGAGTTCATGTTCGCGCTTACGTAATAGTTCTACTTCAATTTGCATATCCTGAAAACAGTACCACAAGTTATGATTGTTTTTTATTTTTCTGCTGTTTTTTTCTATTGAATAATGGGCTTCCATTCCTAACTAAGTTAGCAGAATTAGTTTCAAAGAATCCTTTTTTGTTGTCGAACAAAAACGAATTTTTTGAAAACAGAAATGTTGAAGGATTCTTTTTCAATCAATTAGCAATGGCGGGTTTTCTTCTTCATTCTGATTCATAAGTGTTGAACTGATGAAACGGTTCCGGTCCCTGCTCAGTGCTCCAATAAAAAAGCTAACATCCTTCTTCTTTTGTTTTGAATTTGACTGCTTGACTTGTTCCTCAAGATCCTGTATTTTTGTCGCGCTCTCAGTTTCTTTCAGTGTAAACTGATACATTTTCTGCTCTGTATCTATTTTGATATTCAGCAATTGCTTAAATAAAATTTTGGCAGATGCAAATGAGAATAGTATTAAATCGCGAGAATGAAATAAATTGTTGCTTAATTGCAAATATTTTATCCAAAAGTCGCCAAAAATTGGAGTGAAATAATTTGAGAAGATGATCAAGAAATTTCAACAAATAAAGTTTAAAAAGGCTGTTAGGACCTACGTCTTCCAAATGTTCGATGTAGGTGAGTATTTGTTGGACGAGCTCTCTCTGTTTCATATTCAACGATGCAGATCGACGCAGATTGATCAATTCGCATTTCCGATTACAAACTTCTCCAAAATCCTGCGAAAAAACGAAAGTGTTGGTTGTATTGCCAAGCAAACAAATATCTATCTTCTTGTTACTTCGAATCAATTTTTTGCTAAAATCTCACTGATAAAGGTGGCATTTGACTAAGAAACGTGCACTCATCTTCTTCACTGATCCATGAATCAGTCATCGTATCCTTGCTTGCCGACTCTTTCAGTGTTTGTCGTTCCTAAATAAAGCTTAATAAAGGATCTCTTCAGTAGAATAATAACGGCGGACTCTTACATCATTCCTTTTCTCAGATTAATTAA
Source organism: Cercopithifilaria johnstoni (assembly GCA_916381525.1). Lineage (NCBI taxonomy): Eukaryota > Metazoa > Nematoda > Chromadorea > Rhabditida > Onchocercidae > Cercopithifilaria > Cercopithifilaria johnstoni. Next base: position 9,238 of record CAKAEH010001874.1, on the reverse strand, counting down.
ACATGCCTATTCAAAATGAAAAACGTGTCTGAGATTGGAAAAATTAAGAACCAAAAAATGGAATAAGTTAATAGTAATAACGGATTAGCTGTTGTCATCGATCGTTCTAATGGACAATATAAATGAGCTAGAAAAAGGTCAAATGTAAAGATTAAGACAAGAAATTTGTGGTCTCGAATTGTGCTTTTTAAATTGGGAATGAATCATGCATTTTTCCATATTGCGAAAATTGCGTACTTGTTGTCAGGTAGCAACAACTTGCTGTAAATATTGAGATTTTGGAATATTTGATTTTAACTATAAAAGAATGAAAAAAAACTCTAAAATCTCAATTTTTTGAATCTTTAGATAACAATAATTCTCATTGTATTGATATCATATCTATTGATGCTGGCTAGATTGGACCACTCTTCAGAATCATCTGAAAAAGCATCATGATGCTGATTGACTATTAGTGTATTCCGTATATTCTAACCCCTATTCATATTCCTCTACGTACCGGCTACAGTTATCCACTATTATCATCCACGAGGTAATCAAGTGGCCAGACAAGATTTAGCAGATAACACAATTGATACGTCGATATAAGTTAATAGAAAATATCAATGAACAAAATATGCACTTAAAAGTTGTAAATGAGAAAGTCGGTTTTGGAAAGGAAACTGAAATTATCTCAAATTCACACCTCAAATTCATGCTCCATGTTTTCTTTATTTTCTAGAATCTGAAATTCCAATAATTCGTTCATTTCCTTGGATTCGATCAATTCTGCTTCCATGCTTTCCATTTTAGAGCGCTGTTCCACGATCTGATCCTGTAGTCTAGCGATACTATCCAACAATTCCATCGTATTTTCCGACTAAACTAATAGTCACTTATAGGTATTAATTGTATCCACATGACATCTTGAACATTTTGTTTCATAAGTGATGCGATTTAGCATTAAAAAATAGATTTACATACCTGGAACAATAAAATTGCTGACTTCTTAAGTAATATTAGGTGAATTTGAAGTCTCATTCTAAACAAATGTTTATACTCATGACCTTTGGACTTTTACAGTACTCTCGTACATACATTTATGCGTAATCTTGAGATTAGAAAACTTGAATCGAAACTCAATTTTACCAGCACATTAGAAAATCAGGAACCTAATAGTGTATCATAAAAGATAAACATCTTAGGACCATTATTTCAGAATGTCCTACCCATCATTCAGCTCTCACCAATTTTTGTTAGTTTCAGGTAAAAAGTGTTATTAAATAATAAATACAACATGAATAACAACACTTTCATGGCATCAATTTTCGGAATTTAGCTGAATTCATCGAGTATGTGGTAGCCACAGTTATTACAAAGAGCAAGACGGTAAAATAAGACAGATGATTTTTATATTATTTTATCTGTTTTTGATTGCTTACTTTTGAAGGCAGGTAAAACTAATAGATTTCAGTGCCCTCGTTCATTCAATAACTTTTTTGTGGAATGTGAACAATAACGAGGAGATTGCAGTGATGTGCTGATCATGAATTCCTCCTCAGTAAAATGAAACTGTACTAAATTATGCAAATAAATGTTCATGACGAATAAGGAGCAAGTAAATTGTAAATACGAGATGTAATTTAGGCTGTTTGAGGAAGGGAGATTTAAGTTGAATTGAATAGTTCCCTTAAGAAGAGCGCTTATAATTTATTCACAGCAAAGTGCCGTCATTCAATGTAATACCTCCTTTTGATGGTACCATGTACGAAGTGAACTTCTTAAATCAGACTTACAATGTTAGCCATCAAATCATTATGTTTAGAGAACATTAACAGATAACTTTCATTTAAAATCACATTTTAATTAGCGACAACAAATAATTTAGATGGTTTACTTGAAATTGTTGTTGCTCGATAACAATCTGTTGTTGAGCAATTGTTGTTTGGGCGCAAATTAGCTGATGCCTTAAAAGCTGATCATCTTCAAGCCCATATTCACCCGTTTTCAATGCTGATAATGTCCGTCGAAGCTGTTCACCTTCGTGAGCGATTTGTTGGTAACCGTTTTCAATATCTTTATCAAGTGCCTGTAATTTGGGATGAGAGTGTAAATAAATTAAATCTAAACTAAAAAGTGTCAATATTTTTAAGTGTCTTCTATCTTAACTTTATTTGGCATAACGGAATGCCGCCGTCATATTTTCGACACCATCGATTTTAAGTTGATTTGAATGATATCATGAAAGAACTGTTTTTAAAATGACAACAATCCAAAGACTTCTAAGGTTAAAAAAAAATTATTTTTAAGATTAAATACCTCGTTCAAGTCTTCTGTGATGGTGTTTAGTGAGATAGAACTTTCAGCAGAACAATCAGATCCACCAAAAGAAGACTGCCTATCCTCCTCAGTTTCACCATTTTTTCGAGAAGATATGCATTTTCTCAGTCTTTTGAATTTTTGAACTAACAAATCATAGCGGCGATCCTTCTCCTGAAGTTTGCAGAAAAAAAAGAGATAGAGCGACTCTCCGATACCATCATTATTTCCCATCATTACAATTTATAACTAATTTCAATCTTATTCCTGCAAATTCTCATTTGACTCATTTCGGCTGCTATTGTATAACATATATCAGTCAGCAGGAAGTGAAGGAAAATGTTTCTGATACGAAAAGACTTACCAAACCTGCTTGCCTCAGTGCAGTGATACACTTGGAATACTCTAGTACTTGATTTCTATACCTGTCTAATTCTTCCAGTTTTTCAGGAAAAGCCCTTCTTTCCTTTAGGTTCTGATTGTCTTTTACCAATCTTTCATAGTCATCCTTCTAAAATTCATTTTAGAAATTGGAGGAAGAACGGAAATGAGTCACAACACTTGGAGTACACACTCACTGTTAGTGAAACTAACCAACGTCAGAAAATCATCCTGCGAATGGCACAACTTTTGCTCGCAGTTCTTCATTTCATTTTGAAGTATGCGATTTCGTTCAGTTAACCGACGATTTTGTTCGATCAGAGGTCGTTGGATTCGTTCCATTTCAACAATTTTTTTGTTCTATAACTGAATTTATTTATCAATTCATCGTCTGAAACAAACGGTTGCTATAAGTAATGATCTGTAATAACTTTAGGTAAAAAAAAATAAAAATACAGATCAAATAGAAATAGGAAAATAGTTAAAAGAAAACTTACCAATTCAGCTTTGATTTGATTCATTTCGGAATTGACGATTTCGGCATCGGCTAAGCGTTTCGACGTATCATCCAATTTCTGCTGCCAACGTATACGATCTCTTTCATAATCCTCCTTGCTCATCTATTTTATAATTATGGTAACAATATGTGGATAATATTAAGTAATCAAGCTAAAGGTGTGATGATCAGCGGATAACACATACTTGTCCTTTAAGAGGTGACATTTCAACACATCTTACCACCATCCGCTATGCAAAAGAATACTCTTTAACCAGCTAGTCACTAATTTCACTAACCGATCTTTAGGAGATCTTTAGAAAATAGGAGATCCTGATTTTGAAATATTACGTATAGATTAATTGAGAAAATTTTAATGTAATTAAGATTCAAATGTTATGCAGCAGTTTAATTTAATAAGGAACATTTGCTTTAAAAGCAATAAAGGGGAAAGAGAGAAAAGGGAAAGATCTATTTTCGCATCCTTTGAAATCAGAGTAAGCCTGTACACATTCAAATGAATTCTGAAATTGATGAACTTCTCACGATGATTTGATTACTAACTGTTAGCTAAATGATGTCTTTGAACATTATTCATTAGCCAACCATTTAATGAATCATTGCAATAGAAAAACAAGCTGAGCTGGTGATTAGTAATGCTTCTGGTAGTACTGTAGACCAAAAACTCTAGGAGACTAAAAGTAAACCTCAGTGGTAGGTTGACAAGACAACCGGTAATGATCTGCTAAGTGAATTATTTCTTGGAGTCAATGAAATGTAAATGGAGTTACTGTTACTACATGTGATTTATAGATGGACGAGTTGCCAATGAATGATTTCCATCCTACATTGTATTCAAAACTTGGGATTTCGTTTCTAGCAAAAATGTCTCTGCTGCTTCACAATGTTGGCTGGGTTTTGTAGAAGTTGAACTGGCAGCTCGAAACGAATCGACAAGACACCGCTGATGCTATTTGCTCTCACCTGTTATTTTTTGAAGAGAGAAGAGTGGTGACATGCTGATCATATGACTGCGTGTAAACCGCTATAAGGCGAGCTTGAAAATAAGAAATTGAGAATAGATATGGGAAGTAATTTATGTCTTTTAGGTGGTGCTGATAGCACTGCAGGAAGTGCAGTTAGGAGGATTTGCAATACGCATTATTCAAAAAAAGGAAGGCAATGTGGAAAAGATGAAAACTTCCTCTTTTCCTACTGAATCATTTTTAGGGTGGGAAATGACGAAGAATGGAAGATATATAGTTAAAAGAAGTGTTAAAAGAAGGATAACATATGTTCAGAGGAGAAGAAAATATAGCAAAAAGAAATAACTGCGTGGCGTTCAGTTCTGTTTGTTGTGCCTCTGTTGAAACTGCGCTTTATTATTCTAAACTCTAATTGCTCCCATACAAATGATAAACACTTGTTACCGGACATCCTAACAAGTGTTACGGGACATCCACACTTGTTACCAGACATCCTAACAAGTCTAATGCCAATGAAATTATGCAAGCAACGCGTGCACGCTTACTCCTACTTCTCCAGATTTTCGGCTTATGATTACGCCAACACTTTCTCATTCCATTCCAGCAAACGTTCCTACGGGATTCGCAAGCAATAATTTCAATTTTTCACTTGAAACGTTAACTTTGTTTCCGTCAACAATTCTTTTCACCTACTTCCCGCATCATTGGTCTTGGATGCGAAATTCGAGTGTTCAAGCGATCAGGAAAAATAGAAACGACGTTGAAGTCCTAATAAATAGTTCGAATAAGTGGGATTCAAAATGCATCTGAAATACCACTTTTCCCAGGTAAATTACTGAAATGGTTTAACACATAAAATAAGAGTCCAACCAACAGCTGAATTCAGTACAAATTATATGATTGATAAACGATATATAATAATAACTTTCCAACAATCCCACTTACTTAACGCTTTAGTCAATATGACCTAAATTTTAACTAACCATTTGAAAGAATCGAGAATTCGTTTACACAAATCACGATAAAGAGTTCCTAAATTTAACTCTCTGATGACATTCATTATCACTTCCCTCAGTGGATCGCTTTTTTACTTCACAATCGACATCGAATGACAAAATTCATTTCTTTTTTTGCGACGGTTTCAACAGTAGCGCTCTCCCGTGCTGCACTTTTCAGTGCCTGTAGGCATACACATAGCATGACAAATACTACTTCACTACATTGCAAACTTATATGATCTCCAAAAAGCAGCAGTCAATATCACTGATCTCCATCATGAACAAAGGCTTTAGAGTTAGCTCATTCAAAATTAATTTATTCAGCAATATTTTTGGAACGATAGGCGAGATTTCGTGGACCAGTTCATATAGCACCCCTAAGTACCTGATAATACGCATGATTCCGTCCAGAAATGAGACTTTAGCATGATTTTTACATAAGATAGTCACATTTGTCTGTTAGTTAGTCAGTCGGAGTGAATTTGCCCAAAGTGAGAACGAAATAGGAAATAGCATGATTTCAACACAACAAAACAAAATGAAAATAGAACCATTGTTGAACTGCCAAAAACAGAATTCTGTTGTTTTTGTATATTCCTGACAGTATTGTTCTTCGACAATGTTCCATAGCCGCTCGACGAAGGTGAGCTACTTGTCGAAGCCATTTGATGTTCGATGACCTGAAAAGGAAGTTCGAAGACCGAAACTTATATTTCAGAATATGGTTAGCATATGACTGAATTAATGCGCTCCATGTTACTTCTTTTTGCATTTGCTTGGAGTTTAAGCTTGAAATTTAGATTAATTCTAAAGTCTCTTAAATCACTGTAGTCGGCATGAACGAAATCAGTAACAAATGGAAGGAATAGAGATAGATTTTGTGCAATGATGATAATAGCAGAGGTGCGTTACAACGAATATAACAAACTTCAGGTTTCATTGTATCTATTATAATACTCTTGTTAGGATGATCAGACTTCTCAACGTAATCAGTAACGATTCCTCCTTTTCTACCAATAACAAAAGCGATGATCAAAAAAGCAGTGCAAATTGATAACACTGGTCAATATTTTTGTATCAGCATCAAGTCGGATAAGATAAACAGTGAGACATTACAAAAATCTGCTACAGATTATTCGCAATTTTCATCTTGTTATAATTGCGCTTAAAATGGAATAAAAATTTCTGCAAGGAATTAAAAAGATGGCGCAGAGAAGAACGATGCGGTATAAGAAATATGTGCCAGCTCTTGTGAAAAAGAAACACTTTTACACTGTGCTTCGGCGGTTGTACCACATATATAGCCAATTCTTGCGCTAGAACCGGATACTGAAGTACACATGAAATCATCTGGAAAAATAGTTTTCATTGCCCAGACAATAAGTATCTTTTTACTTGGGGAATAACTAGTTTTGCCGAAACAACAATCAGTCCCAGGACAATAATCTCTATTATCATGTTATCCACGCAGAAATAATATATATTTACTTTATTGTTCACTGCATTCATCTATTCCAAGCGAAACCCTGAACTTTTTTCGTAAAATTTCGGGAGATGTGGGAAAAGTTTGTGATGTTGACTGAGCCTCTAGCCTTCTGATGACATGTTCAAAAAGGAAACAAGTGGCTGTAATATCTCTTTTATTAAATAGTTGTAGGAGTCTTTTAAAACTATACAGTATTAACAATACTTTCCTTCAAAACATTACCAAAAGTGATGTCAATCTCGCTGTACTTCACATGCTGCGGATGCCCCATAAAGGAAAATGCAGTTTATGCGAGAAAAGTGAAGGCAGGCATGAAAACGGAAAAAGAAATTGCATGAATCAGAAAATTTTCAGAAGAAACAGTTGTTCATGAAAGTGAGGAAAAAGAAATCACCGTATGGTGAACAACATGGAAAACATTCATTACAGAAATCATGTCAAACGTTTCACCAGTAAGTAGCTCAGTTTTGATACCTGTCTATAATCTCCCATCATATCAAACTTACAACTTTTCAATGATTTGATATGATTTCTTGTTGCAAATGCTTTTTGTAATTTAATAATATAATATAACATTACGTACATTTCTATATTTATTTTGCATATTCTCGTGATGTTTCTAATTTGGAAACAGCAAGAAAACGTACTGGCCCACAAAAAAGTTGATTTTCTGCTCACTGCGAAGAACAGTTGGAAGAAGTTGTGAAATTTAAGTTATAAATGACTCAAGATTAAATGTTGCAGAAATTCGGGAAAGACTGAATGGGAAAATGAAAACTGCTCTAGAAAAGCCCAAAAAGAATTTAGCAATCAGTTTTTTATTGCTGCTGTGTTATTTGAATTGGATTGAACAACAAGATTATTGCTGGTTACGTCGTGTGGGCAAATGATTTAAATTCCGTCATCGTATCAAACACAAATTCTGATCACATTACCGATAACAAATTCGGGTGCATAATCAGGTGGCGATCTACAACTATGTCCTTAATATAAAAATAGTATCAAACACAGAAAATATACAATTTTAAACTGAATTTCAGTGCAATGAGAGCGTGTGTCATCCATCTAGCATGAAAAGAAGATAGTTGGAACTGAATGATCGTTCCGGTTACAGAACTATCAGCTGGATAGCTCTATTGGAATTGACAAAAATGTGATCGATCATTCAATCAACAGGCACTCTGTGAGTCTACAAAATAATTTCACATCATTCAACATTTCATTCAAATAGCTTCTTTGCATATATCAACATTTATTATAGGTAATGGTAAAAACTAATGTTAACAGTGTTGATAAGCCAGTTACAGTATTCAAATATCGCTAAATTCTTAAGGCCAGCATCTCCTTTCCACCATTGAAAACTAAAAGATAGAATGAACTTTAAAAAAGGCTTTTCAAAGTTCACACTTCAGATCTGAATCTTCAAATTGCTTGAAATTTCAACATTTACCTCATCTAAACATTAAAAAATTCAGTTTGCTAACAAAGAACACGCGAATGGCAAAAACTACTGACATATTGACACAGCACTAATATATAACAGGTAACCTACGCTTTCAAGTATTTCGGGTTTCTTAATGAGGACTTTAAATGATAAGAACTAGTAGTGAATATTAATCTGAAATGATTAGTAGAAAAAGGATATGAATCCAGGGATCATGCAAAAACGGTCGATGCTCATTTCATTTTGATATGGATTTGGACGCTTCTTTCCATCAATTCGAAATCTATCAAAGAGAGTCGTTTTAAAAAATTGTCATCTCACCAACTGACCACTCAAGCTCCCACTGTTCCCTTCTTTTCACTAATTCAAGGAGAACATGTATTATAAAAAATGATCAAGAAAAAGAAAATGATGCGTGAAATCTCGAATTTAGACACGGTTGGGTGGAACGAAGGGCAGAAAAGGAGGAGAGGTGACAAAGACCACTTGCTGGTGAGTATCCTTGACCTCATTATAATTTTCATGCTACTACCCAAACGAAGTTTCAAATTAATGCAACACATTTAGAAGTGATCTTATATCAATGCATGAGTAAGAATATTTGTTCATCAATGTATGAAATATAAATTAAATTAAAACAAAGTCAAGTGATGTCATGGATTAAACTATCAACCTAAACTATATTATTTGAGAAACGCTGGAAATATTGTCAGCTCTAATCCATCTACCTATTCATTCCTGCATATTGACATGTTTAGGACCCGCCAAATTCATGATTTGCGCAAAAAACATTTCTAAATTTGATTATCTTCCATAAATTCCTTCGTAATTAACATTGTTTTATTAAGATGGTTGATTGATCAGATAAAGTTATGTGTGCTAATAAAAAGCAGAAAAACTTCGTGCTTCTCTTGCCTTAGTAACAGCACATCAGAGCAATAAGCACAAGTAACAGCGTCAGACGTTGTAGATTATTCATTTTACGTCTCTCACCGCATTACTAGCTACCTAGGAAATAAGTTGAAGTTGCGCCTATCCCATTCTTGTCCATCTCACTACTATCGCTACATTAACTTGATAACCCACCGATGATAAGAAAACTATCCCGTTGATAGAGATTTTGTTCTATCCTACAGATGTATATATATG
>CAKAEH010001873.1:0-24931 GCA_916381525.1 Cercopithifilaria johnstoni | reverse complement strand
TTATTTAAAATTTTTAAATCATTCATTTAAACTTGAATATATTATTTCATATGACAAAAATAAATTGTAATATATATTCAAGATGGATATCCGGAACCTGAAAACTATGATTTCATTTCATTTCATTGTTTTTATTTTGCATACTATTTTACTAATCATCTGCAATTATTTTTATTTCTTTAATTAGTTTAGCTTCCACTTTTTTTTACAAAAATTAGTAATTTAATAAATTTTCACTTAATTCTTTTGTTTTAATTCAACTTTTTTTTTTTTTTTGGAAAAAACTTTTGTTATCCAATAATAATTTTTCATTTAATATTTTGATAATTTAATATTAATTAAAATTTTTCATAAATAACAAATTTAAATTTTCCATCACAAAAAGGAAAAGAATTTATTAACCAAAAATTGCTTGTTGAATTTGAATCTTTTTGTTCAAAGATATTATGAATATATTTCCTATAATTTTGATTACCTGAGAAGAATATTCCAAGGTAAATTATGCATTAATAATTATTACTATAATAAGCTTTTTATTTTTTTCCCATCAAATTTTTTGCATTTTTCACAAACATTTTTTTCTCTGTTTAAAACTCAAAAAAAATAGTCGATTACAAAGCTGTCAATATAAATATTATATATGTATCATCAAGGTTATCCATTCTTCCTCTTACAATCAAATACTATCCAGTCAAATATGAAACGATCAAATATTTGATGATAGTGAAATATTGATAATAGCTAGAAAAAAAGAAAATAGAATATCTATTTTGTTGTAATTTGTTGTAATTTTTTCTCTTGTTGTAATTTTATGATATGTCATTGTTCATAATTCTTTTGATTGTTTTTACCCCTTCAGGTATATAACTTAATTGAACAAAATGATGCCACCATTATTTATTTTATTACACGTATTAATAAATAATGAAATTATTGCTTATGGTAATGATATTCATGCACGTCAACGTCGTAGTAATATTCCGTGTGGTGTTAGTTTTACGCCATGTTCACCTGCAGCACTTGCATTTGGTCTTACATCAAATATCACCAGTAAGAATTTTTGATTTTTTGTTTACTGAAATGAAATTTTCGAAAATTTGAATGGAATTAGGTAGACTAAGAAAAAGGTATAGAATTTTTTTCATACTGATTATCAAAAATATTATCAAAAATATCAGTAATAATTTTATGAATCAAAAACGAAGAATACGAAAAATAAAAATTAATGTAAAATTTTTTTTATTTATTTTGAAATTATTGACAAATCAATAATTTGTTGCAAATTGCAAATCCTGAAATGATTTGTACTGTAATGTTTAAAAATTTAAATTTAAAAACTAATTGATAAATCTACATCTTAAGTATTTATTCATTTCCAGTATTCAGTAGTACTGAAGGCTTCTAGATTTTATCATTTCATTTGCGGCATGATTTTGTTATCAGTATGATTGTGTCTAATAGCATCAGTAATCTTGAAAATTTCATGAAATTCCATTATTTCATTTGCGGCATAATTTTGTTATCAGTAATCTTGAAAAGTTTATGAAAATTGATCAGATAGTTCGATGATCTTAACAGTAAATAGATTGATTAACTTACTAGATTTAAAAAAAGAATCATTATTTATAAGCTTTTTCTAATATGATGGAGAAAAATGAAGAAAGGAATCTTTAGTCGTGTTTGACGTAAAATTTAAATTTAATACAACAAATATTTCGATCAGATTAGCTTCCCTAAATTTTATATATATGTCATCCTACTATAATTTAAAGTTTATGACAGCCGTAGTCAATTTATGATAAATTTAAATGGATTAAAAATTGGTTTTAAAAATTTATGCAATTTATTAAGTCTCCTATTAAAATTTCAATAATTCATTAATTCCATTTCTTTTTCATTTTAATTTACTTCTACCTTGTTTTATCAGTTCAAAATTTTCTTTTTTTATGCCACAATTTATTTTTTTATAATCGCTATCAGTTATTTTTTCATAATCGTTAATCGTTATCATTTATTTTTTCATAATCGTTATCATTTTTCATAATCGTTACTATTTTTTCATAATCGCTATCATTTTTCATAATCGTTACTATTTTTTCATAATCGTTATCATTTTTCATAATCGTTATCATTTTCATAATCGTTACTATTTATTTTTTCATAATCGTTATCATTTTTCATAATCATCATTATTTTTCATAATCGCTACTATTGATAAAATCAAAAATTTAGATTCAAAAGTTAAGTTATTTTTGTTTAAAACGAAGAAAAAGCTAAAACATTTATTTATATTTTTCTTCTTTTTTAAATTCCAAAAACTTAAAATATATTAAAAAAATTCCTCTAATTATTTTCTAAACAAATTTTCCTAATGAATTTACAAAATATTATTTATACATTTATTTCAGGTGAAAGTGAAAAAATTCAACGAAATCCATTTGAAGTTAAAGGACGTCATATTAATATCAGTAAATTAATCGATCATCAAAATATTATTGCTGCTATACGGGAAGCAAAAGATGAAATTGATATTCTGTTCAATCAGACTGAAATTAAAATTTTCAAAAGCACAAATGGTATAACTTTGAAAAGCATGATAAAATGAATCAATCCTTTGTTTTGAAATTAATATTTTAAATTGGTTCTTATTTCTTTAATTGAATTTAGCCAATATTAAAATAAGATAATAATGAAATTGTAATCATTTAACAAATTATCATACATTATCATTTGCTTAAAGCCTGTTATCAAAATCATTCCTTATCAGTTTACCCTCTTAATCTTTTTTTTTTTTTAAATAAAATATCACTTCAATCGGAAATATTTCCGCAAATCTAGCTAGTTGATTTAATCATTTCAGTTATAAGTTTAAAGTAACTGTTCAATTATTTTCATTGTAATGATGAAAAAGCGAATAATTAATTCTTAATTAATGATACTGGAAATAATGAAAATGTATTGATTGAAAATTTAATCATAAATTTACCAAATTTGAAAATATGAAAATGAAGAAAAACAAAGGAATGAATAAAATTAGGATAAGATAATTAGACGAATAATAGGATTGAATTAAGTAAAGTAATTCTTGCTAAATTACAAAAATGATAATACTTTATAAAAGATTTAGCAATTACATTTCAATTTAAATATTAAAATATCTGCGAAAAAATTTACTAAGAATAGCTTACATTATCTCATACTATAGTATTAATATCAAGAACTTATCAAAATAATTTTGATAATGTACTTTATAGAATTCATTTCGATGCCTGATATTCAAATAATATGATAATCGATAAGTTGATAAGTTATTTGATTTCAAATTATAGCATTTGATGGTGAACCAGCAGAGATAATATGGAATGCAATAAATAAAATTGATCCGTATTCCAAAAAACTTTCTTATTCATCACAAATTTCCATTGCTGCAACTGAAAAATTACACAGGTAAGCTTTATTGAGTTTTAAAATTCTAAACATATTATTAATATATTTTTAAATTTTATTTTTGATTTAAAATATTTACACTTAATTAATTATCTTTGATAAGAATAAATTTTATCATTTTGCATTATTAGTAGATGATAATTTTATTAAGCGAGTAATTCATTTTTAGTTTTGGTCTTACAACTGAACAAATTCTTTACGGTTTACCGATAATGGATCTTCGTGATACAACAATAAATAGCATATGTCCAGTAAATTTGGTCACAGAATGTCCATCAGCTAAATATCGAACTTATTCTGGACATTGTAATAATGTTAATCATCCATTATGGGGTGCTTCATCTGAACCAATGCAACGTTTCCTAATACCAAATTATGCTGACAGTAAGAAAATTTTTATATCTAAAAATACGATTGTTATATTTCTTCTAATAATAATATTTATATTATTAATTAAAACATCGAATTATTTAATTAAAACATTTCTTCATTATTACTATTATTTTATAGTTTATGCAATATTAAATATATTTATTGCAAAAATTTATATTTTTGAAAAATTAAACGATTTCAAAAAAATCATTAATTACTAAATTATAGAAATTTCAAAACCACGTATTTCAATAAATGGTTCATCACTTCCAAGTGCTCGAAAAATATCACATAATCTTATCACTGAATCAATTGATCGACATACCTCATGTTCAATGATGATTGCTCAATGGGCAATGTTTATTTATGAAGATATCAGTCATGCTGGTATAACAACTCTTTATGAAGGTTCATTAATTTTCAATGATAAAAATTAAGTGAGAGAAAAAAAATGTAAATTTTCAACAAATATAATCATTTGTTTAAAATTAATTAATTAAAATTACATCACAATAAATAGATATGTAAATATTTTATTTATAATCAAAGTTTTCGAAAATTATTAAAAATAATTATTATTTAAATGATTATTTTGTATAATAATAATTTAATAATTTTAGGTAATCAATCAAAATCATTATCATGCTGTCACGAGAAATACACTCATCCAGAATGTTTTCCAATTGAAATTGATGATAATGATACCACTTATTCAAGTAATTGTTTTGATAATTAATTCAATTTCATGAATGTTTATTTTTCAAATAAATACTTCACTTCAATTGTTTAATTAATTATTATCAAAATTTTAGCATTAATATTATTTGTTTGTTTATTATAGTTTATAGTAGTATTTGTTATAGTAGTATTTGTTTATTTGTCATATTTTACAATTTAATTTTTTTTTTTTTAATTTTTTATTGTAATTAATTATTATAGAATTAACACGATGCTTACCATATGTACGTACATCAACATCACCTCGAGAGAATTGTTCACTTGGTCCACGGGAGCAAGTTAATCAAGCTACATCATACCTGGATGCTAGTCATATATATGGTAATACCGTGGAACGTGCCAGTAAACTTCGTTCATATCGAAATGGTTGGTTATAATTAATTGCTTAACATTTCTAATTATATTTTAATCATATTCATCAATTAAAGTAGACTATTGAAAATTTCGAAAATATAGTATAAATTTGTTATTGTTATTGTTTTCTTTTTTTGGGATACATAGGAAAAAACTTCTGTCATTTAATTACGTAAATACTTTTATTAAAATTGAAATCAATTTTAATTCATATGTATTAATTATCATAAAGAATTATTATCACTAATAAAGACTAATTATCAGAAAGGTTATTTATCATAAACATTTTTAAATGTATAAATTCAATATTATTATTTGATGTAAACGAATATTGGAATAATATTTTTGGAGGAAAAATTAGACGAATAGAAATTTTGTAATTATTCTAAGAAAGAATTAAAATTAATATTTATTTAAAATTTTGAAATTTTAAATTATATGGTATTGCCAGATTAATTATCATAAACATTCTTAAATGTATAAAATTTTTTTCTTTTATTTACAGGTTTTTTATTAACCCAACAAAATTCACGATCTAAAAGTTTATTATCAGCAACAAATAATGATGATACATGTACGACTAATCGAAGCACACAGCGATGTTTCTTATCGGGTGGTAAATTTACAAATTTATTTCCGTCACAAACTGCATTGCATACGATTTGGTTACGTCAACATAATGATATTGCTAAGCAATTAAAAGTTAGCCTATTTTATTCAGACAAAGAAAATTTGCGGAAAGAAAAAACAAGTGAAATATGTAAAAATAACTAGTAATTTTTGATTAATGTAATTAGTAATTTTGATAAATGATAACTAGTAATTTTGATAAATGATAGCTAGTAATTTCGATAAATGATAACTAGTAATTTTGGTGAATGAAAACTAGTAATTCTGATAAATGATAAATAGCAATTTTGGTAAATGAAAATTAGTAATTCTGATAAATGATAACCAGTAATTTTGGTAAATGATAACTAGTAATTTTGATGAATGATAACTAGCAATTTTGATAAATGATAACAATTTTGATAAATGGTAACTAGTAATTTCGATAAATGCAATTAGTGATTTTGGTAAATGTTTTTGAAATGAATATATTAGAATTTCAATTAAATTTAAATTCATTCTAATATTTATGTAATTAGTAATTTTGATAAATGATAAATTTAACTTCAAAATTATTCAATCAAAATATCATACCTTTAATTTTTCTGCTTCCAGTTTCAATATTCAAAAGAAAAGCTGATATTATTTATCACTCAAAAAAAAGACATTACCATTTAATTATTTTATTTCTAATATCAAATTTTAGTATTCATTTAAATTTTAATTCAAATTAGAATATTTGCTATTGTTATTTTTTTTCTTTTATTTCTTATTGATAAATTTTAGATAATCAATGCTGATTGGGATGATGAGAAATTATTTCAAGAATCACGTCGAATTGTTGTTGCTCAAATTCAACATATTACATATAATGAATTTTTACCAATTATTGTTGGAAAAAATAAATTACGACAATATGGAATTAAATTACGATTAAATGATTATGATAGTGATTATGATTTGGTAAATTAAATTTGGGAAATTTAAGGGATTTTTTAATTCTTCAAATTTTATACTTACTTTTCTTTTTTTTTCAGTCAATTTTAAATTAACACATGATGTAATTTTGATTGAAGATAATATCTGATAATAAGTTATTGATTAACTGTATTATAGAAAGTTGATGCAACAGTATTAAACGAATATGCATCTGTGGTTGGATTATTCTATTATTCACTATTCTCTGATCCGGTATTTCTTTATGAGGATAGTGAAAGTGAGCGGAAAACCGAGAAATCCTGGAGTGCTCTTCTCAATGATCCAGGATTATTGTATAATGGTAAAATGGATGCCATTTTAAGGTGTTATATTATTTGTTTACATTATGCTATTATTGATCAGATTTGCAAGTTAATTTTAAAATTAAATTAATTAATCATTTGCTGAACTTTCAAGTTAAATTAATTAAAATAAGCATTTAATCGGTTAAATTTAATTTCCGATATTAGTAAAATCAAAAATAATAAGATTAAATAATCGTTGATCGATTAAATAAATTTATTATTGGTGACAAATTTAATTTCTGATATGTTATCATCAAAAACATACCTTTCTTATCAATGAATTATTCTTTTTTTCGTCATTAAAATTTTTGACAAAAATTTAATACTCAATGTTCTTTAAATACTAGTTATTCCTAATAAAATTCTGATAATTTTTTGCAGATTTTTATTACGTGAAACAATCCGTAAACCTGGATTACATCTGAATAAATATTTCAAAAATGAATTCCTACGTGGTAAAGGAAATTATGGACTTGATTTAGCAGCAATGATTATACAAATGGGTCGAGATCATGGAATTCCAGGATATACTGCATTTCGAAGCGCTTGTGGTCTTCGACGTCCAACTAATTTCACCGATTTGGATGATATTGTAATTTTCTTAAAATCCTTCAAAACTTCCTCTAAAAGTTTAATTACGCTTAATCGAAATTTATATTGTTAAGATTAGCATTTTTAATATGATCGAGTTAAACTTCATGATCGAATTAAAATTAATTATATTTTTGTATTTCGAAAATTATTAAATGCCCAAACATAATCATAATAGTAAAGAAAGAAAGACAAAGAAAAATGGGCCTATGATATCAAAGCAATGTTATATTAAACAATTAGCTATTTTAATTATAGGTATTAGAATCGCTTGATTTGGATGAATTGGCTAAATTATACAATCATATCGATGATGTTGATTTGTTTGTTCTTGGTATGGCTGAGAAGCCAGAACTTGGTGCATTAGTTGGACCAACATTTGCATGTATCATTGGTAAACAATTCCAAAAGGTATCTTCTACATTTAATTTAAATTCTTTTATTTCGAATTAGTAAGCAAATTTGTGAGTCACAATAATTGAAGCGATAAAATAATATCCGTTAGGAGTGAGATTAAATTAATTGCTTATCAAATTTTAGCTTATCAGATTTTAAATTATCCATTAATTTCACTAATCCTATATTCTGATTTAATCCCTAAGTTTTATACATTCCCTTTAATTGATTTAAATGGAATTTGAGGAACTTGAACATTGACGAACTTTACTTGACCTATATAATGATTAAATCAGTTTTCTTTTTAAATCATTAAATTAATAATACTCATAAAAAAATATGATAGTGTTAAAATGGAAAATAAAATGAGAGAGAAATATATTTTTTGATAAACAAAGAAAGATATGAAATAATTAATTAATGCTAAAAAAAATAAAGGCAATAATTAGCTGACGAATAATTTTTAATTAAATTAAATTTGCAAATTATTTTTCTTTTATTCTAATTTTAATAATTTTATTAAGATTCGTCGAGGTGATCGTTTTTGGTATGAAAATTTCTTTGCACCATCAGCGTTTACATTGGAACAGTTGGGAGAAATTCGAAAAACAACGCTAGCACGAATAATATGTGATAATTCTGATGATATCATACAAATTCAACCATATGTTTTTACAGTTGCTGATATTTATGGGTAAATAATAATACTATTATTAATTATCTATTTTATAAAATTAAATTCAAATATAATAAATTATAAAATATTTTTTTATATTCAAATTTGTATTATCAAATTATAAAATATTTTATATTAAAAATTTATATTATTTAACAATTGTCCGAAATATTTTAGAAAATGTGATAGAATGGATGGAAGAAATTTTTCCATTAAAAAAGATATTTTAAAAATAGAAATGATTCGCGAATTATAATATTTGGAAATTGGAAATAGTACCTGAATAATAATATCAGAATTTTATTCTATTATTCTTTTATTTAATTATATCCATTGATGAATTTACATGCAGGAATTGTCCAATGTATTGTAATTCAACGATAATTGATACGATCGATTTAACACAATGGGCTGATCAAGAGCCTAGGCTTAAATTACCAATAACAAAGGCTACATTAGAAAAAGCAGTACGATTGGGTGCTGAACATGCAAAACGTTTAAATGAAGCCGAAGCAGATCGGATTAGAAATCAAGGTTAATTGATTTTGAAAAAAATGTATATTTAATTTTCGGCTTTTTGTTTAGGTTTTGAAAAATTGCAGAAAATGATTTTTGTTATCTTCATGTTATATAATTGTTATTTAGGAAGAAATAATAATCAAAGTAGAAGTCGAAATTCGGCAATTTATGCACATTCAAATTTGTTAGCACCAAAAAAAGAATCATTGGAAATTTCACATCGTGCCGAAGTACTTCGAGAAACAACCAAAGTTTTATTAAGAGGGTAAATTTAATTGATTTGAAAAACTTACAATTTTTCTTTCTGATTTTAAATTTGAAAATTTATATAAAGCGTTTTATTTAGTGATGGACTAAGTGAACAGGAACGTTTACCGTTAGAATTAGATTTGACTACGCTGCAACGCTTACTACCTGAAATTGATATAGCACGATTTGTTGGAAATATTACGGATTTTTTGGGCGAAGAAAATCCATCAACGGAAGAATGCTTGCCACGACCATTACCATGTGATCATACCACCAAATATCGTACATTTTCTGGATGGTGCAATAATTTGAAATTTCCACATTACGGAAATGCATTTGCACCAATGCGTCGTTTATTGGATCCGGTTTATGATGATGGTAATTTATTTTTTTCAAACTTAAAAATTATTAGTAAATTTTATTGTATATGATATAAATATAAGATATAGCGGTAAATAAATAATATTAATCGTATTATTGATAGGTTTTGATAGTCCACGTATATTTGGTCGTAATAACAGACGTAAATTACCGTCGGCTCGAAAGGTATCAAATGCTGTGCATGCGGAAGCACCGCTATTTCATGCTAAATATACGCATATGTTAATGCAAATGGGACAAATAATTGATCATGATTTCGCACATTCACCAGTTTCAAGAGGTTTCATAAATTAATTTCAAATTTAAATTCGAATATTTATTCATTTCAAAAATATCAAAAAATAAATAAGGGGATTTTTTTTTTTTGTTTTAATAATATAACCATGCTTTATAATAATGATAATCTTAAATAGTATCCTGTAAATGCTAAGAAATATAAATTCTTAAAATTTTTACTTTTAATTCATTTTTATATTTTCTAGCTTCCGATTTATTGTTATTGTTATTATTTTATTATTATTGTTATTATCATTATTAATTATCATTATTATAATATATTATTATCAACAGGACCCGGAAATACGATTTTGGATTGCAGTCGTTGTGATTCAGCTCAAACTGTTTCCATACATTGTTTTCCGATACCAATCGAAAGTGGTGATCCATATTTTCCACATTTGCGTGATAATGGTGAACCAAGATGTATAGCATTTACTAGATCACTTCTAGGACAATTTACACTTGGATATCGAAATCAGGTACAAATTTATTTTTATTATAACTATTTTTCGAATTCCAGTAAAAGTTTTTTAAAGGTAAAAAAAATGAAGGTTATGAAATTTGCGAAAAAAAATTTTATTGTTATCTGTAAATCATTAATTTTCAATTATTAATTTTAGCTGGATCAATTAACTTCTTACCTTGATGCTTCATTTATCTATGGTTCAACGGAATGTGAAGCAAATAAGCTACGTTTATTTAGTCAAGGACAATTGAACTTTACAGATCTTGGCTTCAATAGAGAAGCCTTACCACAAGGACTACAGGAAAGAGATTGCAGGTTTTCTTTTGCTTCATATAATTAATTAAAAATTCCAACAATAATTTGGCATGAATTTTAGAACTTCTTAGTTCAAAGTTTAAAAACAACTTAATCGAGCAGAAAAAACAACTTAATTATTTTGGAATAAAAATTTACTCAATTTTTTGCAAATTTTTATTAACAAAAAATTAAAATAATTAAGTTAAAAATTGTTTTTTTTTTTTTTCAGATCACAACCACAACATCCATGTTTTAATGCAGGTGATGAACGTAGTAATGAACAACCAGGTCTTACCGTTATGCATACCTTATTTCTCAGAGAACACAATCGTATTGCAGCAAGTTTAAGTCGTATCAATAATTTTTGGTCTGATGAAAAGATTTATTTGGTAATAATTAATTTTCTAATTCTATTATTTTTTATTGAAAATTGAAAATTTTAAATAAAAAATTTAAAACAATAATTAAATAATTAAGAGATTAATATAATATTAGGAAACGCGACGTATAATGGGCGCTAAAGTACAACATATCATCTATAACGAATGGTTACCAATTGTGTTAGGTTGTGAAGCTACTGCAAGATATGATCTTGTACCACGAAAAACAGGCTATTACAAGGGTAATTAAGTTGTATTAATTTTTAATCTCATTTATGCTTTCTATTTAATTAAATTAACTCATTTGTAATATTCATTTAATTTCAAAATTTCAACCCCAGTATATTTTATATTAAATTATATTTGAATAAATTATTTATATTGAATTAAATTTAAAAAAAAAATGCAATAATAATTTCAGGATATGATAATAAATGTGATGCGACAATGACGCAAGAAATGGCAACAGCAGCATTTCGTTTTGGTCATTCACTGATACGTAACATATTTCCACGAATGAATGCGGAATATCAGGAAGAAACGAATGGTATCGATTTAAAAGTAAGCATTGTTTTTGTTTCTTATCAATTAATTTGATAAAATAAAAGGAATATTTTCCTGATATGATATTTTACAGGCTTCATTCAATAATGAAACATTTTATTACACTTTGGAAACTGGACATATTGAATCAGTAATTATGGGCCTTCTTGGATCACATAGGTAAATTATTTATTTCATCATTTTTTGATATTTAAATAAATTCTCAAATAATAGATTAAATTTAAATTAACCTTTTTTTTTAAATTAATTTATTTTTTCATACATTATTGATGTATAATTTTAGTATGGAATTTGATCGTCATATTAGTGATGCAATACGTAATCATTTATTTCAACGATCAGCTAATCCATATACAGGAATGGATCTTCCAGCACTTAATATACAACGTGGAAGAGATCATGGTGTTCCACCATATAATTCATATCGGTTAAATTTACATAAAATTAATTAAATGAGAAAAGAAAGGAAGGAAATTCTAAATCAAATATTAAAATAGAAATGAGTATAAGGTTTGAAAAGATTAACAAAAATCAGTTTATTAAATTGATTTTAAGCATTGATAAATTTTTAAAAATATTCTAGTGAAATGTGTGGAATGCATCGTGCAAGAAATTTTGATGACTTAAGAGACGTCATGGATAATCGAACGATAGCTGCATTACGGAGTGTTTATGATCATGTGGATGATATTGATCTCTTTCCAGGTATCATGTCGGAAAGACCACTCAAAGGTTAGTTCAATTTGTTTCTTCTTTTTTTTTAAAAACTAATTTGTAATTTTAATTTTTTGAAAGTAAACTTGCATCGAAAATTAATAATTTTTGTTTGATATGAAAAAACTTTTCCAAAATAAATGGAAATCTAAATG
Source organism: Cercopithifilaria johnstoni (assembly GCA_916381525.1). Lineage (NCBI taxonomy): Eukaryota > Metazoa > Nematoda > Chromadorea > Rhabditida > Onchocercidae > Cercopithifilaria > Cercopithifilaria johnstoni. Next base: position 12,461 of record CAKAEH010001873.1, on the reverse strand, counting down.
AGTAATTAATTTAAAAACAAACAAAATTTATTTTATTTAACTAAATCCTCAATGTTGTATGTATTTCAATATAATTTTTAAAATAACCTTTAATTTTTTCCTTTTGTTTTTGAAAATTTAAGGAGCGCTGGTTGGACCAATGTTGACATGTATCATTGGCGAACAATTTCAACGGTTAAAACGTTGCGATCGATTTTATTACGAAAACGATAATGCGGCAACAAAGTTTACGCCAGGTTTGTTACTTTCATAATAATATATTATTGAATGATATGGTCTATGATAAAGGAAAAGTTAACGAAAGAATTTATCATCGTTAGTTTTTATTAGGTTGGTTTAATTCACATTTTAATTTATTTTTACTCTGAAGTCCCCAGGCTTCATACCTGGAATGTATAAGATAAATTTCTGCTTTGAATGCCATTTATTATCCATCCTCTGGCATAATATCCCAATTTCTCCATTTCCTGTCCCATTTTCAGAGACAATTAGATTCCATAAAAAGACTGAAAGTTTCCAGAAGAGGAAAAAGATAAAAAATTAAATTATTTAGAATATTTCCTAAAATATAATCTATTTTACGTAATGTCTAACTGTGGTAAGTTGACCTCAATAACTTAGGTTATATTCCTAATGTACCCACGTATTTGATGGTTGCTAGAAAGTACGACAAGCAAAAGGAATTAAATTAATTTTTTAAAGTTGCCACAAGTTGCACGATAATATAGGGATTATAGCATAGGTAAAAGTGAGTAAATTTTTAACATATAATCAGTTACTTCCGGATAAGGTTTATAAAAAATATGAAAGCATGGATAACCATAATTTATCCACTTTCGTTCCAGAACACTTGAATTATAAGAATATGATGCAATATCTAGATTCCAGATCAATTAGCTGAAATACGAAAAACAACATTAAGTAAACTTATTTGTGCAAACAGTCAATATGCGCGTCACGTTCAACCGAATGCATTTCTTATGCCTGACGATTTAACGTTTGTTTAAACTTTACCTTCCCCAAATTGCTTGCTATCATTAATTTTGAAATCACTTGTCAATTGAACTCCCATTTGTGACGAGAAGTCCTAATCGATTAAGCTTAAGTCCATATATGTTAAGGCTTTTACTATCCGTAACTGAAACTTATTATTCAAATTAATGCGCTGATACGATTTCAGGAATGCACCAATGAAATGTTCTGAATTACCGGACATTGACCTTTACGAATGGCTTGATCGACGTGAAATTTTCAACATACTTTTCGTTTTATCTCTTAACTCACAATTTAAACAAGTCATAACTTACAAAAAAATTCAAATTTCGTTTCAGAATTTTGTGTGGTGGATCATCGAGTTATTAATTTGGGAAGGACAAAGCGTATAACGCCATGTATCACTTGCACATGTACCGCTGAAGGAGTACGTTCGAAATATTTATACACTGAAATTTGTTTAGCAAATTTGATAGGAAATAAAAATTCTAAAATCTTTCAAACTATGTCGTTTTCTTTTTAAACAAACAATTTCAGCCAGAATGTCATTCGATGGTGATTGATCGCTGCGAATCACTGTTAACCGAATACCTTTTTTCAGAAGTGATCGCTGTACGTAAATATTCGTTCTTTCTACTCTTTTTTTCTTTCTTTCTCGAAATTTCCTACAAACTTCTCATTATTTCATAGATTTGCATTTAAGGATGCAATTTTTCCTTTGCAGGATACAGTATGTGTAATACAATGTTCATCACTGATACGTCAAAGAAGAGGACAACTGTAAATTCTTCTCAATGCATCACACAAACGAAACTACTAAGTTCAAAGATGACAAATATTGTCTGTAATTAGTGAAGAGCAGTGCAATATGTTGCATAGTAGTATCCTATCAATAAATATTTACAGTTAAAAAAATAAATATATAGTACATGTTTCAGCACCAGTAAATCTGTCAGTATTTTGCCCTATTGCATAAATTTGGAGATGTACTAAAAAAGTTTATTCTCATATTAAATTCAAGTTTACACACATGGTCGTTCAATCCTTAGCATCCTCTCAACACGAAAACCAACTAAGATTTCTACATCATAGCAGTCATAATTTTGGGTCTTCATCGGTAACTGTGAAGAAAAAATTACGCTACAACTCATTTCTTCGCTTCCAGACAGATTTATTTTGGGTATCATGATAAATGATGGCACAAAGAGCCATCATTTACCAAGAATTTCGCTGAGTAAAATGCATAAATGCAAGAAGAACTAACTGAATGGAAAAATATAAGCAATGAGCAACAAATAAACATAAAACAAGGTCAAAAAATATATCCACTGCAGAAAAGATAAAAGAAGTAAATTCGCCATTATACAATCATAACTTTCCATGAAAAGAATCCGCAACCAAATAGACAATATAAATTTTCAGATAGACCTATTGTTTTCGGTGCATGTTAGCACCATAACAGTGGTACTCGAGAAAAAGAATGAAAGCATTCGGCTCATCTCCAAGAAATAAGTGCATATATGCACCGAAAACAATAGGTCTCGGATGGAAGAAGATGGTTCAGAACGTGTGAAACAGGTGCCCTTAGAGGAACAGAGAACATGAAACTTATTGAAATTATGAACAGTAATTTGAAGAACGGGTTTTACTATGAACATGAGGTTTCAAAGCAAATTCAAAAAATAAGAGAAATTTCATCACCTGAGACAAATTCTATAAATACCCGCAAAAAAACTGACTGCACTGTGGGAAGCTTTTTGGTCTTCACTAAATTACGTGAATAAAAAGCTGGATGAATACAGCTGTAAAAAAACACCGTAATGTGAAATGTATAATACAAGAGTCGCAATTCACAAAAAAATTAACCAGAAAAAATAACTTAAATACAAAAGTGACATTCAAAAAATAGAAACAAAATTAAACATATGTCAAATATTTGTTTCACATCAACAAATAGCGAAACACAGAATCCATTAGCGGCACCATCGTTTTCGTGGCTCTACAATAATATCACGCATAAGCCGAGTCGTCTTCAATTCACGGTTTCTTAACAGCTCTGAAGAAATATTGCGGAAGCCCAGTGTAATCAATTCATCACATGTGCCATAAAGTTGAGGAAGCTGATTCTGCAATAAAAATGATTTTAAAATTAGCTATAATAAAGCATTTGAATTTGAATGACAAGTCACAATTTAAAAAACTTACGTCTGGACGAAGGTACGCCAGACAATTGTATGAATTAGGACTTGAAGTTTGCATTTTCTGCTGAGAAGTTTGCATAATTCGATTACCCTCTGTCTCGTTGTTGTCGTGTTGATTGAACGTAGTATTGCTAACAGCTAAATTTCATCTCAGAAAATATTGAATGATTCCAAGCAAATCAAATTAATAAAATGATATGAACCAGATGGTAGAAAACTTCTCAATGGAGAATAGGGAAACAAAACACATACATTTTCCTTGACTATCAACTGCACGGAAAGTATCATTTAAGACTAATTTGCAGTGAGTAAAAGCTTTTCGTAATATTGGCGAATCATTCAAAGTTCTTGGAAAACAATTTCCCCGTCGAAAGCTTGGTATGGAAACTTTTTTGAGTCGAATTATGGGTGATTCTTGACGTCCACTGCCACTTGCCTCTCTCACATGAAAAAAAATATATATTGACACCTTCTAACTTGTGCGAATATTGAATGATGGAGTGAACCGTAATTGCATATTTATATATATTCATACATTGAATAGTTCCCAAAATTAACTTTTCGATATCTCAATCAAATTCCACAGCTGCTTAAAAAGCAAAGAAACCTCAGAATGACCAATTTCCGCAGCGACTGATGCCGAATTATTCAAACGATCCCGAAATTCCATGGTTCTTAAATCTTGTTCCTGCAAACATTTTGGAATCTAGCACACAATTCTGTCCATACAAGTTTTTTGCTCGACACTTATAAAAACAAAATGAGACTTTAACTTCAGTGCATCTCTTAATGTTCATATTTAGCCAAAGGCTGATCTATACATCGCAAAAATGCATTTCAAAATTACCTCCTCCCTCTCGCAAATAACACTTCCATGAAAATCATGAACCACATAAAGCTTGAATGATCCCAAAGCAATTGTAACTCAAAAAATAAACGACAAATATTTCCTATGAACAAAAATTTTAGATCTGAAACGAACGTACCTGATAAGTGATCACATTGCGCATATCTCTCTCAGTTTTTTCAAAGTCACTTTTCTGCTCAAGAAACCTCTGTTCGAAGGTCTGATGTATTTGAATCAGATTATCCTGCAGCAGTGCGTTCTCCCTGCAGAAATCAAAAGTGATAGAACATGAAACTTTAAAAATTCCTTCACTTAGAGAGATCAGTGAACTCTCTATGATGGAAAAATGAAGCTCACAAACTAATTCACCGATTCAAATTTTTAACTTTATATATCAGCATCTGATTTTCTCCAAGCGAATCACTGAGTTGTTTTCTTAGCCTATTGATCTGAAAAAAAATAATTTTAAATCCGATAAATTAGATTTGTTTTCCAAAGAGAACTTGCCCTTCCTGGGATAACATCAAGACCACCTGCAATATCACGTGATCTCAGTGTAGTGTCACTTTATTACCAAAGAAAGCTGATTTTCTTCAAATAATCTATGATGTCAGAACTTTTTGTTTATTCCATCCGATCTTATTAGTGTTGCCGTAGCTTTAACCGCTTCATCCCAGCTAACACTATCACTGAAACTGTTGTTACTATAAAAACTTGGGCGAAGTTGATGGAAACTACGATGTATTTTAAATTAAAGGATTTTGAAGAATTAAAAAATGCAAGAAAAAGATATCTTACTTCTTGTGTTAGCATATATGCATCTCCAGCAAACGGTATTTCATTAAACTGTTTCAGTAGGCCTTCTCTCAAAGCATCCGACAAAAACGATGCTTTATCAGGCTGAGTTGGAGCAATCCAATCTAAAATTTATTGGTTAATCGAGAATAGAATAAAAATCAAGTTGAAAATTTATGTTAAGATACTCCAGTGATCAACAAACACTGCTATAATATATTTATAGGAAACAATGGATATTTATCCATTGTCCATCTGTGTCCAGAAAACAATGTCACTCTAAACATCTGTTTACCAATAAAAATCTTTCATACCTCCTTCATCCATAGCTTGTGACAGCAACGCAGCATCATCATTATCATCTTTTTTCGTTTCTTTCACGTTATCACCATCTTTTCCCGTATCTTTCGTCTTATCAACATCATCTTTCTTCTCATCTTTCATACATCGACGCTTTTCTGGTGGGCTATTTGCCATTCTAAATTGAAACCTTCCGGAATTATTAGCAAAAAGACGGAAATACTTTCTTTTCATATGGTGATAAGTACACATGTCCTATGCAGGAAATTTCATCGCATCAATGTTTCATCTATGATTATTAATTCGAATTTAGAATAGTTTCTTGCCGGAAACCAAAAGTGCACTTACATTTAAAATTTTGTACCGGAGCTGTTATGAAACAGTTTGACAATCCTGAAACTGAAACTGGCAACCCATAGCAACACTTCGCATGCTTCTATTAATCATAGTTCATCGGAGTTCCCATGACTGCCTGCTGTAAATTTTAGCATTTTTCCTTTTTTCGCCTTCTTTTTACTCATCATCCCTTCCTTCTACTTTCAATCACTGCTACCATTATAAAACCGGTGTATTTATAACATTTCCTCAATCTTTAGTGATGTAATCTTTTCCTAATGAAGAGGGAATCTTTGGTGATTCTCTTAATTATACGTTATTTCTTTATCCCTTTCACTGTCTAGACATTGCTGTTACTCACTTTCTAATCAATCTTTCCACCTCTTCAAAACGCATTCAGTTTTTGATGCGAAAATTAATGCAAAATCCTCGATAGCATTACGTGTAGTCGTGTAGCTAAACAAAGACAGCAACAAGGGCAGACATGGATAACTTAGAATTGGTTCTAAAGAGGAAAGGTCGAGACATTTAAGGTGAGGTTCGGCTTTTTCACGGTCCGGTCATTATTATTCATGCAACGTTTTAAACGACCTCCCGCGAAACGTTACATATTTTTCTAATTTCAAAGTGTAACAGTTATGATTTTCATCACGTCTGTTTAACGCTTTTAGCATGCGTTACTTTGTAAGAAATGGTAAAGTTATAAATTTGTTCAGTTCAACTGACTCATTCGGTTGATTTTCAAATTTGCAACTTATACTTTTTTCCTTTGCAAAATGTTAATTTTAATTTAACAATTTCGTTTTCAGCCAACGCTTCAGTGATTCAATTTCGATCAGTTGTTTGAAAAGTTCATAATTTCAAATATGGCAAAGTGGACGAATGGGACGACAGCAGCCTCGTTAATCAAACATGTTATCGAAGATTTCCATAAATCTGGAATCGTAAGCTATCTTCTATTCCTGGAATATTCCATGATATTCGCGGGAACTTCGGAATATTTTAGTATATTGATGCTTTTTTAGTATATTTGAAGATATTCCAACTTATTTATTGATATTCCGGAGTACTTCAAAGTATTTTAAGATAGCGTGATATGTTCTGAAATATTTTGATGTTTTTGGTATTTCAGGATTTTGCTTGGAAAAAGTCGAAAATACCGTTAAAGCAAAAGCAGAAAGTAAATACTGAGCAAGATAAAAATGGTATGTTACATAATATACCAAGAGAGGAACATCTTTCTAATACATACCGCCATTACCTGTCCAGTACAATGCGTTTGAAAGCATTGCAGGAACGTTATAAGGTAAATTAGCTTAATTTTTATTTGAACTTTATGAGAAGCGTTTTTGAGAAATAACTTCGAAGACAACATGTGTCGTAAAATTTCTGTCAGATGAAAACACAGAACAACGTTTGATTAAGCGTGCTACCATCAACTTCTATCTGAATTTGTTGAAATCATCAAAAAAGATAATTGTTTTTTCTACCTTAAGATGCTGAATGTTTAATTTCAACTTTTTTTTTTGATTTTAGGGCAATGAGCGTTCGTTAGAAGAAAGTTCCAGACTTGTTGGTTTAAAAATGCCTGCTTCGAAATCATAATAGCTTAATTTCGTGTACGTGAAGTACATTACCTGTGATCGAACGTTTTAAACAATATAATGGAGAGTTTTAACATTTTATTGTCTATGACATCACAACTTAAAAGTTGTCCCTTATTTCTTGAAATTGCAGAAAGTTTGCACTTTCATTTCTTTGGGCAGATATTCTTGTTATCGATCGCAGATTTTAACGGGTAGTTTCATGAGTTTTATAGCAACGATTCATTTTCTGTTATTTCTTATACTTCTGTGTAAAAAGTATTGATGTACCTGAGGTATGTTGCAGGGCACAAAATTTCCATAAAGCTTATCATCTTTATTGTTCATCACTTAATACGATGATTACTGATTTATACAAGATGGCTTACTATAAAATAACCATCAAATAAACATAAATACCCGAAAGCCGAAAGGCGATGGAGTTAAGTATAGTATTTCAGGATACGTACTTATCAGTCATAATTGTAGGCTTTTAGCGCACTATATTGAAATGTATTTGTTCCTCAAAAAAGGAAAAAAACGATACAGTAATAAATTACAGTAGCAAGAGCTAAATTTTGCACAGTATTTGCACAGTACATTTGAGACTATCAAGTGCATGACAATGCGTTGATTTATTATTGTGTTATTGCAATTTGGTGTTTTTCTTGAAAAAGCAAAAAAACAAATAGATCACATTATTTGTTTCTAAATACAGCTAATGGTTGAGCTACCTCTCACAAAGATATAGGTTGTATAGGTTGCTTGCATAAGTCTTTATGGACTTGTTTATCCGTTCAAAAACTTTTCGTTATAATTAGTTCAAAAAATTACTCTTAATATTGATTATTAAAAAGAATAAACAGTGGAATGTTGTGAAATTTGCATGTTTAATAACAGTATTATCATTCGATTAAGGTACATCACCTGTCCGTACGTAGTATCTTAGTTCATCCTCGGAATTCACTACTACTAATTGTTTTTTAACAACGTGATCACCTCCAAGTTCAATCAGCTGTTGTTGCATTTCTAAATTATCATCGATTATCGGGACGTATCATCAGTTATTTTAAGTGCGGAGACTTAGAAACGTATGAGTGGCATAAATGGGCCATAAATTTAGAATCATTTCATGGAATAAAGATTGAAGAAACTAGCCCCAAATGTCGTATTTCATACAATTTTAACAGTTCATTTTCAATCTACAGTGGAAAGTTAAGCTTCTAGACAAAACAAAAGAACAATATTGTCAAATCTCAAATTAGAAAATTATGCATCCTTCTCTGAACTAAACATTGTTCTTCTAATAAAAACAAAAGTAGCACGAAATGTTGATAATATTAGTAGTGTATAGTACCTGATGTTGTTTGACCTTGTGTACCGAATCGGTTCATTAATCGTATTTGCCGTTGTAAATCAGGATTTGCTGCTAGCGCTGCGCGTATTTCTTCGATCGTAATATGACGTTTGGAACGTAATCCAAATGTATTAGATAACAAATTCGATTCACCACAACCTTCCACTTCTTCACACTTTTCCTATGTCACTCTTTTCACTTAATTAATTTGTCATAAATTTGAATCTGTTAAATTGATATAAATTAATAGAAATCATTGAGATCTAAATGAAAATTTATGCATTACCATCGGACATGGTGCAAAGGGGCAAATCCTGACAAGACAAGAATATTGTACTCGTGAAGTTGTCTGATACCGGAATGATTCAGCAGTTACTCGGATACCATATTCAGTCTTTTGTGGTGGACAAACTAGACCAACATGATCCGCCTGGCAACCATCCTTAATTATTGCTAACGGTTCTCGTTCCCATTCATAAAGTGATCCGATCGGTTCAACTTGACATCCCTTTATGCTCATATATATCGCTAAAATATTTCAACAAAATTTGATGAAGAATTAAACAGAAACTTTTTTTACTGATTGTTCACATTTCATTTTAAATATTGAAATGTTGCAAGAAAACAAATCACAAACTTACGTGGAATAGCATAGTAGGGAATAAAACTAAGCGTAATTTTACTTCCGACAACCACTGCTTCAACTGGTTGTCCGTTATGGAAGATATCAAAGATAACGGCATCCTTTGTTGCTCGTCCTGTTCCACTCACGTGCGGTATTGATTTGTTTGCGCTAAAAGTTCACGTTAAAGATGATGAATGTGTTATCCGTATTTAGCGTGATATATGTTATTTAGATAGAAAATGTCAAGCAAATCTTATCAGTTAGCTCATATCCTTTTTAATACAAAATTATAAACTAATTGTTTTTGAATTTTTCTTTCTTGAAGACAGAGAATTTTGAAATAATCAAATTACCTGTATGAACCTATCGTAACATTCGTTGAAGCAATTTCTCCTACGCTTTGAATGGAAACATCATTATCATCTTTTTCTGCAACAATAGTGGATAATGGTACTTGTAGTGTTGCAATAATTGGATGATCATGAATGATTCTTATTGTTTCAGCTGTTATTGTTGTTGTCTCTGTTGTTCCAATTGGCGTTATTGTTGTTGTCGTTGCTGCTGTTGTTAATGTTGTTGCTAATGTTGTTGTTGCTGTTGTTGTTGTCGCTGCTGTTGTTGTTGTTATTTCCGTCAATGTTATCGTTGTTGTAGCTGCAATAATATCAGCCATAGTTGTAGCTGTTAATGATGATGATGATGATGATGTTGATGTTGATGATGGTGATGATGATGTTGATGATGGTGATGATGATGATGATGATGATGATGATGATAGTGATGACGGTAATGATGACAATGAAGATAAAGTTTCGGTATTTGCTGAATTTTGTTCAATATCTGATAATATCGTTGGTACTACAAATTCCATCGTTGTTGGCAATGTTGATGAAAATGTCTCTATCATATCATCGCTTGTTATTATCGTGTTATACCTAAAATATTCTAATCCAATTAATAAATTAAAATATTTAAACAAAATTGAATTTAGTATAAAAATACTATGAACCAATCAATTAATCAATCATTCCATTTATAGAAAACATAATAATTTTTTATCCTCCTAATAATTTTCGACTTTTTAGTATTATTTTGATAAATGTTCTAAAATTTCCAAATAAAATTTTAAACAGAATTCATATTTAAAAGATATTTTCATGAACAAAAAAACAAAACTTATAATTTTTATTAAATGAATTAAAAATTTTAGAAATTTAAATTAGTTGAAGATAATAATGACATACTTACACTGATTGACGATGGATTATTTCATTACTTGCGTAGATGATTGGAAGTGCTTCGATGGTGCTAATTGTACTACTACTATCAATAAATGTCGTGCTTGTGACACTGCTACTTCCAGGAACCAATAGAGTGGTGATATGTGAATTTGTAAACAAAGTGCTACTATTTGACCCCAAAAATAAATTTTTGGTTTCATTGATAGGTGAAATTTTCGTGCTTTCATGCTTTTCTAAATTTTAATTTGATCACAAAAAAAAAGCATTTGAATTTCGTGCCAAAAATTTTTCATGCTAATAATAAATGTATTTCGCACTTCAATGATACATATTTTTAAATTAAATTTTTTCAAAAAAAAAAAATGATGCAAAAACGACGAAAAAGAAAGATGTGAAGTTAAACAAAAAGATTTAATTAATTTAAGCTTCACAAAGCTAAAACTTATCTTATCTTTTAATTAATTTAAAATTTTTGTTAATAATTGTAAAAAAAAATCATCTACTCGTGATCTAGGAAAATTTTCAATTTTTCATAAACTTTCTGTTGAAATTATTTAATGAAGAAAAAAGTTTTTAAGTCATAAATATTTACGTTCTGCTTCATTCAATATAACATCATTTCCCTTTTGAATTGTTGTTGTTGCTGTTGCTATCAAATTATCCAATATTTCTGTTTTCGAAAATATTCCAGAATTTTCGGAAGTTAAAGTTACTTCTGGAAGTATAGCACTTCGTCCGGCAGATGTTACATCTAATATTCTTGGAAGTTTTTCTGAATTTTCATTGTTGATAATCTCTTCTGGAATAATTTTATTCGTAATAGAGGTATAAATTTCAAATTTCGAATTCGTTGAACTTCTTGAATGACCAATAGTACTGTTCGTATTTTCATCATATTCATCGGTTGTGCTATCAGGTTTCAATTTAACAGTTTCAGCAATAGCAATAGCAGTAAGAGTAGGAGTAGCAATAGTAAGAGTTGTTGTTGTTGTTGGTGTAGAGATAGTAGTAGTATCAGTAATAGAAGTAGAAGCTATTGTTGTTGTTGTTGGTGTAGAAATAGTAGTAGTATCAGTAATAGAAGTAGAAGCTATTGTTGTTGTTGTTGGTGTAGAAATAGTAGTAGTATCAGTAATAGAAGTAGAAGCTATTGTTGTTGTTGTAGCTACTGTTTGTGTTGGTACTATTGTTGTTGTTGCTGTTATTGTCGTAGAAATAGCAGTAGCATCAGTAATAGAAGTAGAAGCTATTATTGTTGTGGTTGTGGTTGCTGCTTGTGCTGATGCTGTTGTTGTTGTTGTTGTTGCTGTTGTCGCTGCTATTATTGTTGCTAGTGTTGATGTGATCAGTTTTATTGTTAAAGTATTAATATCAGTAGTATTATTAATCAAATGCAATGTTTCTTCAATAATTTTCTTCTTTCTTTGCTCTGTAGTAACAATATGCTTTACAGATAAATTTTGGCTGATACTCGATAATTGGCGATATTTGGTTTCATTAGCTAACATCGAAAATAATGCATGTGCTGATGCGATCATTTTAAAATTATCATTTGTTGTATCACTGAAAACATTTCAACATGCATCATGCAAAAATTGGTGCATAAAACCACAATGCAACCAACATGCAAGAAGAAACTATACAAGATGAAAAAAAAGGTATGAATAATTGTGCTTAATAAACTAACATTTATTCATTTATAAATTTTAAATGAGAATAAGGCATGCAAAACAAAAAGAAAAACATATACAAAAAATTGTATATATTTTTTAAATTATAATAGTGCTATTTTACGAAGTAATTTATTAAGGAAATATTTATTAATTATTTTCGTGTGATAATTTTTGGAATAATTCACACCTTTCAATGCTTGAAATATGATCGGTATTTTGGCCTAAGCGTTTAGCTTCATTTAATGGACAACGAGCTTGATAGGTAAGATCATCAGATGTTATAAAAAATAATGGCTCAATACCGTCTGTTGATACAACTATTTCCAATACCATATCTCTTCCCTAAAATTATAACAATGTAAAAATCTTTCTTTTTTTTTTTGCTAACTCTTCACGAATAACTTCAAATAATTGAATATCACAGGTATTAATATCAAATATTAAATTCCTATTGTTACTATTCATATTTATATTTCAATTTTATATCATGGGATAAATTAATAATAATAA